>PVKN010008192.1:0-25530 GCA_004027915.1 Capromys pilorides
TGGGTTCCAGGCTGGTGAAATGGCTCATCGGTCTAAAGCACCTGCTTAGGAAAGCTTAGGCAACTACAGGGATCAGGGTTCAATCCCCGGTACCAGATGCTGCACCAGCCCCACCCCAGGGCAGGCTGAGCCAGCCATATAATTAAAAAACAACAACAAAAAAAACATGGGTTCTTCTGCTGATATGAGGCCAACTCTACCACTCTGCTATGAAGCCTTCGTTACTGAATAGATCTCGATGCTTACACTGACGCTCTCCTTAAAATTCGCTTTGCAGGCCTACAAGATCATTCTGAATTAGTCTACTGCAGGGCAAGGCAGCCATTGCATCTTCTTTGGCCACTACACTTGACTAGAATGATGCCACCTCATTGGAGAGAAACTCAGAATATAACATGCCATGCTGTGTAGTTGGTGAAATAATTTCTCCAGTTCTTTTTTTTTTTTTTTATGGCTGGCTCAGCCTGCCCTGGAGGTGGGGCTGGCGCAGCATGTGGTGCCGGAGGTCGAACTGTGGTCCCTGCAGTTGTCTAAGCTTGCCTAGGCAGGCGCTTTAGACCACTGAGCCATCTCGCCGGCCCAGTTTCTCCAGTTCTGTACTTTGAGCTGTTGGGTCACATTTTGTCGTGCCTGAGCAGTGTTTGCCATAGAAGAACAGTCCTGGTTCTGCTGTCTCCAGTGTCTTAAATTGGAGAGCCAGCCAGCAGTCCTGAGTTTTGGCTACTAACTTTGTTTTATTTAGCTTATAGCCATAAACTCTTCAGATGCAGTGTTTTGTAATATAAGGTATATATGAGCATGGTGATACACACCTGTAATCACAGTGCTCTGAAAAGCTTTTAGGAGGATCACAAGTTTAAGACCAGCCTGGGCAGCTTAGTTAGTGACTTAGTGAAACCCTGTCTGAAAAGGAGCTAGAAAATACATACATTAAAAAACAAAAAACAAAAATAAATTATAAAATGCTGGAGATATGATATAACTGGGTACAAAGGCCCTGCATTCAATCCCCAGTACCGGGGGGGAGGGGGGGGAGTAGTTTTAAATTGTGGCTCAGCTGGGCGTGATGGTGCACAATTGTAATACCAGAACTCAGAAAGCTGAGGCAGGACGATTGTCAGGCGTTCAAGGCCAGCCTGAGCCACATAGTTCAAAAGACAGACTGAACTGTATTGTGAGACCCTGCTTAAAAAAGAAAACAAAATTAATAGGCCAGGTGTGGTGACACATGCCTGTAATCCCAGCCTTTGGGAGGTGAAGGCAGGAGAATTGTCATTAGTTCAAGGCTAGGCTGAATTACATAGTGAAACCTTGTCTCAAAAGCAAAAATAGGGCTGGAGAGATAGCTCAGAGGTCTAAGCACCTGCCTGGTAAGCGCAAGGACCCAGGTTTGATCCCTGATACTGCATGTTGTGCTGGCCCCAGACACTGCGTTGGCCACTGAAAACAGGCATGGTTGTGCACACCTATAATCCCAACACTGGAGAGGCTGAGACAGGAGGATCACTACAAGTCCAAGCTGCATATTAAGACCCTGTACCAAATACATAAAGAAACAAAACCACAAACAGTTGAGGGTATAGCTCAGGGGCACAAGAACTACCTGGCAAGCACAAGGACCCGAGTTCAATTCCTAGTACCAAAAAAACCCCAAAAACACACAGACTAAAATAAGTAATGTCTTGATCTCATTAGAGAAGGCTCATTTCCTAAAGCTTTTAACTGAGTAAGACATGTTCTTTTTAGGGGGACAGTTGATACAAATGGTGATTGGTAGTTTCCCCTTAAAAAAGGACTAAAATATAGCACACATTTGAAACCCTAGCCGTTTGGGAGAATGGGGCAGAAGGATCACAAGTTCAAAGCCACCTTAGGCTAAATAGTGAGAGCTTGCCTCAAAAAGGACTGGAGATTTGACTCATAGTAGAGTGCCCCTTGGTTTAATCCCAAGTACCCCAAATACATACACATCCCCCAAAAAAGACCAAGTAATTTTTTTTCCCTTTTTTTCTTTTTTCTTTTTCTTTTTTTGGTCCTTTTGAGACAGGGTTGCACTATGCAGTTCAGGCTGGCCTTGAGCTCATTTTTGTAGCCCAGGCTGGTCTCAAACTCGCACTGATCCTCCTGCCTCAGCCTCCCAAGTGCTGGGATTACAGGTGTGTGCCACCACGTCCTGTGCTAAGACCAAGTACTTATTTTAAAGTACTTGTTTAAAAGAAGTACAGTCCCACTATGAATGTAATAATTATGTGCTAAAAAAAAGTGTACTAATAAAAACAAATTTAAAGAACAAAACTCAGAGGGATAGTAAGCAAAGCATCACATGATCAAAGGTGAAATTTTGGGGCCGGGGAGATAGCTCTGTGGCACAAGTGCCTGCCTGGCAAGCATAAGGTCATGAGTTCAAACCCTGGTCTTGCAAAAAAAAAAAAAAATTAAAACTTTATGTTATGGCTGGCTCAACCTGCCCTGAGGGTGTGGCTGGCACAGCATGTGGTGCTTCGGATTGAACCGAGATCCCTGTGGTTGCCTAAGCAAGCACTTTAGACCGCTGAGCTCTCGCTGGCCTCTAAAAGTAAAATTTTTAAAGTAATAGAGATTTTTTTTTGTCTTTTTATAAATTTAGGACAGGGTATACAGGGTCTCACTACTTAGATCAGACTATAGTGGTCCTCCTGTTTTCAGCCTCCTAAGTGCTGGGATTATAGGCATACGCCACCATGCCCAGTCTCAATCCATGTCTCAGGGCGAGGTCAGCAGGCATGCAGGGAATTGAACGCTGCCACTGCACTCTGCCTAGTCTGCTAAGCTATCTGGACTGCCCTCTGTTTTCTTTTTTGAGACAGGGTCTTCCTATGTAGCTCAGGCTTGCCTTGAACTCATGGAGATAATCCTGCCTGAGCCTCCCAAGGTGCTGGAATTACAGATATACACTGCCATACCTGGCTTAAAGTGCTGTTTTGAAAGGATATGAGGGGAAAATAAGAACTCACCCACCAGGTACTAGTGAGAGTGTAAAATTAGACAAACTTTTTGAGAGGACAGTTTATAATATAAGCCATAATATTATAACACCTTGACCCAAGGTATCATTTGAAAGAGTCTGTCCAAGGAAATAATTTTTAAAAAATTAATAGGTAAGAACAAAAACATTCACAATAGTACTGTTTACTAGTGCAAATTCATAAATTCTTTTTTTTTTTTTTAAATTATTTATTTATTTATTTGTTTGTTTGCTTGTTGTGTTTGTTTGTTTCTTTATTTATTCATTTTGTGGCTGGCTCAGCCTGCCCTGTTGGTGGCGCTGGCGCAGCATGTGGTGCTGGGGATCGAACTGCAGTCCCCGCAGTTGCCTGAGCCCTCCTAAGCAGGCGATTTAGACCACTGAACCATCTCGCCGGCCCTCATAAATTCTTTATAGCCATTAAAAGTCACATTCTTGGGAGGCTGAGGCAGGAGGTTTGGTATGAGCTCAAGGCCAGTCTGAACTGCATAGCGACATCCTGTCTCAAAAAGACCAAAAAAAAAAGTCACGTTCTTGGGCTGGGCATAGAGCAGAATGTTAAAATGCTTAAAGTACATGCTTAGCACGCCCAAGGCTCTGAGCTTAATCCATACATATACACAAAAAAGGCACGTTCCTGAAGTATATAGGACAAAAAAAGATAAAAAAAAATTCTATACCAGGCTCAGATATAAAGCTTAGTGGTACAGTGCCTGCTTAGCAAGCATGAGGTCCTGAATTTGATTCCCTGTACCCCCCCCCCCAAAAGCACAAACTGTATAATAACTCACTTATAAAAGCCATATAGGTCTGGGGATATCACTCAGTGGCATAATGCCCACCTGGCTAATGCAGGGCTTATAGGCATGTACCACCATGACTGGCTTAAAATTGATTTATTATTATTATTATTTTTTTGTATTATGGCTGGCTCAGTCTGCCCTGGGGGTGGCGCTGGCGCAGCATGTGGTGCTGGGGATCAAACTGTGGTCCCTGAGGTTGCCTAAGCTTTCCTAAGCAGGCGCTTTAGACTGCTGAGCCATCTTGCAGGCCCCTTAAAATTGATTTTGTTTTGTTTGGTACTAGTTGAACTCAGGACTTGTTAGGGAGATGCTTTGCCACTGAGCTATATTCTTGAGCTTAAAATTGATTTTAAAGCCTTATATGTTTAGCACTCTGGGGTGGTGACAAGATTGCAGATCGACAGTTATTAAATGACTTCATGATACTCTCCTTTAAAATGAAAAGGGCTGGGGATTTAGCTCAGAGCAAAGTCCCTGGATTCAAACCCTACTACTGTAATCAGTCCATCAAAAAAATTTTTTTCTTATGTATTTAGTATAGGTTCTACAGGGTATCACTACACAGATCAGACTCATCCTCCTGTTTTCAGCCTCCCAAGCACTGGGATTACAGCCATGTCCCACCATGCCGTCTCAAACTATGCCTCAGCGTGTCCTAGGGGAGGGTTATTACAGCACAACATGGCATACCGGGAATTGAACCCCAGTCCCTTCATCTGCTTATGCTTTAATCATCTGAGCTATCTGGTCAGCCTAGAAAAAAGGTTTTTCTTTTCCTATTTATTTATTTATCTATTTATAGAAAAAAGTTTTTAATGGTAGCAAAGTTTTATTAAATATAGGAACAGCCAGGCATGCTGGTACATACCTGTAATCCCAGCCCCTGGGAGGCTGAGGCAGGAGGATCATTGCGAGTTTGAGACCAGCCTGGGCTACAAAGTGAGCTCAAAGCCAGCCTGAACTGCATAGTGAGACCCTGTCTCAAAAAAGAATAATTAGACTAGACATGGTGGCTCGCACCTGTAATCCTCTCACTTGGGAGGCTGAAAACAGGAGGATCACAGACCCTGTACCAAAACACATTTAAAAAAAAAAAAAAGAATAAAATAAAATAAAAATAAAGGTGGGAGAAGAAACAGACTCTGCAGAGCAAGTTTGGGCCAATAAAATAGTAATATACCCTACAGCATGTGGGTAGACCACTATGCAAGAGAAATACATAGTGGCCTTTTTTTTTGAGATAGTTTCACTGTGTATTTCAGGCTGGCTATGAACTCATTGTGTAGCCCAGGCTGGCTTCAAACATGTGATCCTCCTTCCTTAGCTTCCCAAGTGGTGAAATCATAGCCATGTGCCACCAAGCTGTGCTTGAGGAATTAAAAAAAGATTTTTTTTTGAGTGGTGGCTTTTTGAGACAGGATCTCCTCACTATGCAGTTCAAACTGGCCTTGAGCTTATTTTGTAGCCCAGGCTGGTCTTGAACTTGCAAGGATCCTCCTGCCTCAGCCTCCCTAGTGCTGGTATTACAGGTATGCACCACCACACCTGCCTACAGGAATTAATTTTTTTTTAATGTGTTTAGTACAGGGTCTACAGGATCTCGTTACACAGATTGGACTGATAGTAATCCTCTTATTTTCAGCCTCTCAAGTGCTGAGATTATAGGTGTGCACCACCACACCCAGTCTCATTCACTGGTTCAGCACATCCTGGGAGCAGGGCTGGCAAGTCATGCCAGAGATCAAGTCCCAGTCTCTGTGTCTGCCTAAGCAGGCGTTTTAATCCCCTGAGCTATCTGGCTGGCCGTAGAAGAATTAATTTTTAAAAAACAAAATTTAGTAAACAAAACAGGGTCTTACTATATAGTTCATCTTCTGTAAGTCTGAGGTTATAAGTATATACCACTATGCTTGGCAACAGTTAGTCTCAGTTTCTCTGTTTCAGTTCCTTGGTTTTCTAATTAAATTTTCTCATCAGTCAAAACAAACTAATAAAAGATTTTTTAAAAGTCTTTAAAAGAAGTCTTAAAATGTTTTGTTTGTTCTTTAGAATTACGCATTCTAGAAGTAAAGAGAATAATTGTATGAACTCAGTGTGGACACCATGCTCTCTCTACCTTTTCCTGGAACAGATGCTGGGACTTGTGCGACAGGAGAGCTCTCTGACTTTCCTGAGGTTGAAAAGAAGGTTACAACATAATTGAGTCTTATGCTACTCTGTAAGTGGAGTAGCAACAGAGCATAGTGGGAGAATGAACAAAAACTTTGTATGGTGCTGTCTTGACCTAGTGTGAGAGCATGCCAGTAGGCCAGGTTTGTCATGGTCCTCTCTTCCTTCTCTAGGGGCAGTGCTGATGGACATCTTTCTTCCCAGAGATATTTTATCTTCCAAGTGTGATACTGATTTGCTATGAAGAGAAGGGGATATTTTTTTCAAGATTAAACATCAATTAAATGTTTATGGAAAAAAATACTTAAAACCTTCATTTCATCTCCAGTATAGCACATCTTTAAGTAACACTTTACTCTGTTTTTTCTAGGAATGAACCCTTCCAGACTCCGAATAGGAGATCAAGAGTTTGATTCCTTGCCTGCTTTACTGGAATTCTACAAAATTCACTATTTGGACACTACAACATTGATAGAACCGGTTTCCAGATCCAGGCAGGGTAGTGGAGTGATTCTCAGGCAGGAGGAGGCAGAGTATGTGCGGGCCCTCTTTGACTTTAATGGGAATGATGAAGAAGATCTTCCCTTTAAGAAAGGAGACATCCTGAGAATCCGGGATAAACCTGAAGAACAGTGGTGGAATGCAGAGGACAGCGAAGGCAAGAGAGGGATGATTCCAGTCCCTTACGTGGAGAAGTATAGACCTTCCTCTGCATCAGTATCGGCTCTGATTGGAGGTAACCAGGAGGGTTCCCACCCACAACCACTGGGTGGGCCGGAGCCTGGGCCCTATGCCCAACCCAGCGTCAACACTCCGCTCCCTAACCTCCAGAATGGGCCCATTTATGCCAGGGTTATCCAGAAGCGAGTCCCTAATGCCTACGACAAGACAGCCTTGGCTTTGGAGGTACATAATGTGTAAAATGTAGAAAGAAGAGATCTGCTATAGGCTTTCCCTTTCAGACCTCTTAGAGCTTTGTAGGAATGCTGAAATCAGCACCAGCATTTTGATGCTGTAAATGTCAAACTATTAAGTACTGATTTTGGCATTTTATGTTGGTTTTCTCTTTATAGAAAACCAATTTTGCAATGAGTAAAATTAAAACTGTGTAACTGAATGTTCTGATTGATCTACTAAACATACTTTGACTAATAACATCTGAATTTACAGAAATTAACCTAAAATATTTTTGCTCATCTGTATTCTAATCTCTTTCTTTGCTTTCTGTTTGTCACTATCTAAAAGAAGATTGGGGTCACATAGATTTGAGTATAAGTGGCCTTTAGCGAAGTACTAAAGTGAAAGCAGGGACCGGGCAGATAGCTCTGTGGCACAAGTGCCTGCCTGACAAGTGAAGGTTGTGAGTTTGAAGCCCGGTCTCACCAAAAAAATAAAAAATAAAAAAAATAAAAAATAAAGTGAAAGCAAACTTTTACTTTAGGAAATATGAGGTTCCTTGCTTTAATGGTATTTGTCAGGAATCAAGGAGGTGGGGATGGAGTTGGCATGTGGTTGTGTGAGGTACTTACTTGGTAGCATGCATAAGATTCTGGATTTTACCCTCATCATTGTAGGCAGAAAAAATCAGGAGGGGGCCGGCAAGATAGCTTAGCAGACTGAGTGCCTGCATAGGGAAACATAGGCACAGGAACCTGTGCTGGGTTCGATGCCCAGCACCACAAGCTGTAGTGGCACATACATGTAATCTCAGCACTGGGGGTGCTGAAAGCAGGAGGATCACAATGAGCCCATGCTGCATAGTGAAGCCCTGGCATGTGGGCTTCACTATAAATACATAAATTAAAAGAAAAATCTCAGGAGGAAACAACAAAGTATAATATAGAAATGAAGAGATCCAGACCCCATACCTGAAAGTGTTCATTTCAAGAAGCACCAGATTTACTTGGTTTTTGTTGTTTTAATTTATAGGCAAGAAGACAGGTTTTTTGTTTTTTTTTTTTTTTTCAATTTTAGTATATGTGTTGCCAAAGCCAGCATAAGAAGGCAGTTCTAAGAAATTAATTTTCGCCTTTTATCTCTAGTTGATAGCCCATCTCCTGAGCAGACATTGTGTATATTCCTACACTCTTCGTTCTAGCATTCAAAGCTTTGCCTCTTGCGTCTTTCTTCTCTCCTTTCCCTTCTTTCCCATGTTATATAGAGCTAGTAGTTCAGCGTAAAAGCTATGGCAAAAGTTGCATGCCATCCTTTTCTCAGAACCAACTAGTGTATGACTTAAATGTAGACAGATAATTTTTTTTAGGAAGGTTAAAGCTACATGTGGAAAAAATACACGAGGAGATACAGTGTTAATGTTTTGTCTTGAGCTGTTTCTTTGGTCTAGTTGGTATAGTGAAGAATAGTAACTGCCTGTGCTTAAATGGGAGTAGTAGTCCCCAGAGTGAGCTTGAATTTATTTAAACTGATTTTGAATATTAAACTGGATATGGAATTTTTCTTTTAGCTTCTTATCTAGTGGATACACATAAAGTTTAATTGAATTTGCTAAGCTGGAATTATAGGTATATACTACTACACCCAGAAGTTTGTGTGTTTTGAAATCATGTTATATACTAAAAATGTTTCTAGGGTTGAGTATAGCTCAGCACAGTGCCTGCCTCACAAGCTCAAGGTCATGAATTCTCGGTGCCAAAACCCTAAATGATGTCTGTAAACCAGATATGGTAGCATATTCCTGTAATCCCAGTATAGGGGAGATAGCAGCAAGAAGATGGCCATTAGTTTAAGCCCTGCTTAGAATATAGTGTACTCAAGGCTAATGCAAGCTACATACAAGACCCTGTCTCAAAGCAAACAAAAATAGCTCAAGGATAACCTCAGTTACTCAGCGAGACCCTGTCTCAGGAAACAAAGACTTTTTTTATTAGAAGTTAAACGTAGGGCTGGGGAGATAGTTCAGCAGCATAAGCACCTTCCTGGCAAACACAAGGTCCTCGGTTTGATCCTTGGTATCAAAAAAAAAAAAAAAGAAAAGAAAAGAAAAGAAAGAAATTGTAATGTATAGTTAGTTCAGATGGTAACACCTAATATGGTGATGTGCGCATGATAAGTAGGGTGCTTGCAGTTATTACAGGCCTAGTTACTGCTGAGCTGGAGTACGAAAGTAGCATCATAGAAGAAGTAGCTAACACCCAGTTAGCTAGCCAGTCAACCACATTAATTTTGCTTCTGATAGCTTTTCCTTTCTTAAAGAGATAGACTAATAGTGATACTAGGAGGAATTGAACCCATTTATTTGCAATAAATTATAGCCCTTTTTTCTTTTCTCCCTTTATTTATTGCAGCATTGGAGATTGAACCAAAAGCCTTTATATACTGAGCTACGTGGCCTCAGCCCTTTCTATTTTTTTATTTTGAGACAAGGTCTCTTGATAAGTTGCAAAGTTGCCCAGGGTGGCTATCATTTGCAGTCCTCCTGTCTTAGACTCCCAGAATGCTGAGATGATAGACATGTACCACCACATGTTTTGAGGGGAGGAGCAGCGGGGCTCAAACTTGTAGTCCTCTTGCCCAGCCTTGTAGAGTTCCTAGGATTATAGGCATGCACTGCCATGCTCAGTTTCAGAGTTTTTTTGTTATTGTTTTTGTTTTTTTCTCTCTTTTGAGACAGGGTCTCATTGTACAGTTTAGGCTGGTCTTAAACTCACTTTGTAGCCCAGGCTGATCTCAGACTTGCAAGGATCCTCCTACTTCAGCCTCCTGAGTATTAGCATTACAGGGGTGTACCCCCATTTGGTGAAACTGAGAGATTTACTTATTTAGGTACAGCTCAGCTCAAAGCTTGGACTCGTAGTGATTCTCCTGTCTCAGCCTCCCCAGCACTGGGATTACAGGCATGCACCACCATACCCAGTTTCTGTGACCTGCTGGGTGCATCTGGAGTCAGGGATTGAACCCGGGTCCTTGCAGTTGCCAGGCAGGCACTTAGACCACTAAGGTATCTCCCCAGCCACAACTGAGCCACAACTGAGAGTCTTAATGCACAAAAATGGTTAAGCTGATCTTCCTGCTGTGAAATAAAGAATTAAAAAAAATAAAAGATTTCAGTCAAAATCTAGTTCGTTCATGATTTCTGTAAGTTTTGTTTTGGTTTGGTTTAGAGCTACACATTTATTGCTGGAGATCTCTTAAAAATTAGAATAATAAAGACACATAAAGAAAATCAAGCCAGGCATGGTGGTACACATCTGTAATCCTAGTACGCGGGCAGCTGAGGCAGGAGGATCACTGAGTTTAAAGCTAGCCTTGGCTACAAACTAAGTTAGGCCAGCCTGATCAGCATAGGCCCTGCCTCAAAAAGGCCAAATAAGAAAAGTGTTTCCACCCTTGATACGGTTATAGTGGGGTTTTACTGACAGCATGTCCTCATTTGTGCTGTCTAGGTGGGTAGGTGCAGTTCTTATTTCTCATGTCTTTTTTTTTTTTTTAAATCAAAACAGATGCCTTCTGATTGCTATGAAATTGGGAAATGAGATTCTAGTTTCTGGCCTTAGCATTCTGGGAAAAACAAAGATGCATAGCTTAATGTGGTAGCACATGCTCATAGTCCCAGCATTATGGGAGATTGAGGCAGGAGGATCACAAGTTCTAGCCCAGCATATGCAACTTACCAAAATCCTGTCTCAAAGTAAAATACAAAGACTGGGGGTGGTGGCATGTGCCTCTAATCCCAACATGTGGAAGGCTGAAAATAGGAGGATCACTATGAGTTGGAACTGTGTGGTGAGACCCTGTAGACCATGTACTAAATACATTAAAATAAAATATAAAATAGGACTAGTGATATAACTCTATTGAAAGGCCTTGAGATTAGTCAGTAATGTGTGGGCACATACACAATTGACATAAATCAGTGTATGTCTCATATGATGTATTAGTTGACCCATTATAAATCTGTGAAAGTATTACGGTTTTTTTGTTTTTGTTTTTGCTTGGTTTTTTGTGGAACCGGGGATCAAACTCAGGACCTTACACTTGCCAGGCATGCACTTGTACCCCTGAGCTATCTCCCTGGCCCTACCCAAATCCCAAATCTGCAAACTACTTAGGTACATTTTACATTTTAGTGTTTTGGGTTTGAATTTGTTTTAAGACTGGGGTCTTAATCTGTGCAGTTCAGGCCCATCTGGTTTCAGGTCATCCTCCTGCCTTACTCTCCCAAGAAAATGCAGTAATACACCACCGTCCCCAGCTTTCACTCCTTTTCTCCTCTCTAGTGTTTGGGATTAAATTTAGGACCTCACATATGCTAAGCAAGCACTCTGCTACTGACACCTCTAGACCAAGATTAACTTTGATAAATTTAAATTGTTTAATTTCAGACAATGAAGGCAACTTTTTTTTTGTCTTTTTGAGACGGGGTCTTGCTATGCAGTTCAGGCTGGCCTTGAGCTCATTTTTTGGAGCCCAGGCTGGTCTCAAACTTGCCTGATACTCCTGCCTCAGCCTCCCAAGTGCTGGGATTACAGGTGTGCGCCACCATGGCTTAGCAGCAACTTTTATTTTTTATCTATCTATCTATCTATCTATCTATCTATCTATCTGTTTACTTTTTGCAGGACTGGAGTTCGAACTCACTACCTTGCTCTTGCCAGCTGGGTAACAAGTGTGCGCCACCATGGCTTAGCAGCAACTTTTATTTTTTATCTTTTTATTTATTTATTTATTTACTTACTTACTTTTTGCAAGACTGGAGTTCGAACTCACTACCTTGCTCTTGCCAGCTGGGCATTTGTGCCACAGAGCTATCTCCCTGGCCTCTGTCAACTTTATTTTAAAAAGCCAGCTCATTGCACCAGGCGTGGTGGCGCATGTCTGTAATCCCAGCACTTGGGAGGCTGAGGCAGGGGGATCGGTGCGAGTTCGAGACTAGCCTGGGCTACAAAAGTTAGCTCAAGGCCAGCCTGAACTGCATAGCGAGACCTTGTCTCAAACAGAAGAAAAAAAAAAGCTAGCTCATGGAGGAAAAATAAATTCTGTCATCAAAAAATTCAATTTTAGAATTTATCAGTACCTGGCAATAATATACTTGATCCACAGTTCAGCTTTAATCAAAGTAACTGTTTGCTTTTCTTTTTTAAAATTTTGTTTATTTATTTATTTGTTTGCTTGTTGTGTTTGTTTGTTTGTTTATTTATTTTGTGGCTGGCTTAGCCTGCCCTGGTGGTGGCACTGGCGCAGCATGTGGTGCCGGGGATCGAACTGCAGTCCCCGCAGTTGCCTGAGCCCTCCTAAGCAGGCGCTTTAGACCACTGAACCATCTCGCCGGCCCAACTGTTTGCTTTTCTTTATTCCTTCTTTTTCTTTTCCTGTCTCTCTATGTCTTTTTCCTCCTTTCTCTCTTTTATTGTTGTTTCGTTTTGTTTTGAGACAGGTTCTCGCTGTATAGTTCACACTACCCTTGAACTGGAATCAGCTCCTGCCTTATGTTACTCTGGAGTGCTAGAATTACAGGATAATGCCATCACAGCTAGCTTATCCTTGCTGTTGTTTTTGTATTGGGGATTGAACCAAGGATCTTTGTCCTGAGCTAAGCCATATATTTTGTTTTGTTTTGTTTTGTTTTGTTTTTGGTACAGGGATTGAACTCAGGATCCAGCACTTGCCAGGCAAGCGCTTATTCCCCTGAGCTATCTCCCCAGCCCTAAGTCATAATATTTTATTTTGAGACACAGTCATGCTAAAATTGGGCTGGGGAAGACCTGGTGAGATAGCTCAGTGGTCTCAAGTACCTGCTTATGCACAGGGGACCACGGTTCTGTCCTCTGCACAACATACTGTGCCAGCCTCACCCTTAGAGCAGGATGAGCCGGCCAAAAAAATAGATTGGGCTAGGGTGATAGCTCAGTGGTCTAAGCACCTGCTTGCAGGGGTAGGGACCCAGGTTTGATACCCCGTGCCATATACCATGCCAGCCACTGAAACTGGGCATGGTGGTGCATGCCTGCAGTCTCAGCGCTGATGAGGCTGAGACAGGAGTATCACTACAAGTCTGAACAAGACTATACCAAATAAATAAGTTATTTGATTGATTGATTGATTGATTGATTGATTGTGCAGCTGGCTCAGCCTGCCCTGGGGGCAGGACTTGGCATGGCATGTGGTGCTGGACATTGAACCGTGGTCCCTGTGCTTGGCCTAAGTTTGCCTAAGCAAGCACTTTAGATTGCTGAGCTATCTCACCAACCCTAAAAAAACATTTTTTAAAAGCAAAATGCTAAAAGTTGAACTTGAATTTACCATTCTCAGTCTTCCAGATTGGGGGACACCCATTCGGAACCCCCCTCCTGTCCCTCTCTCAGACAGGAGGTTTCTTTCCCTCAGTCTTCCAGATTGCTGGCATTATAGGCATGTGCCTATAATTGTAGGCTACATTAGTAGGCTGTCCTCACTGTACTTTTATGTGCTGATCAGTGAGCAATATTCAGTAGTAAAACAGCCATGGATAAAACAGATATCAGCTCATCAGGGATGATGGTGCACATCTGTAATCCTAGCACTTCGAAGGCTAAGGCAGCATCGTTAGGAGTTGAGGCCACCCTTGACTACATAGTGAGTTCAAGGCCATCTTGGACAATATAGTGAGACCCTGTCTCGAAACAGATATCATCTGTTGCTGATAAAGACATTAAACTCAGATAGGCAAATGTATTGGGCCATAGCACATTGATAATCCCAACACTGAGGGAGGCTGAGGCAAGAGAATCCGGTATTCAGGTGCTGCCTGTGCAATTCAGCAATACCTTGTTTCAAGATCGATTGATGGATCTATAAATTTTTGTGTGTGTGGAACCGGGGATCAAACTCAGGACCTTGCATTTGCCAGGCAGGCACTTATGCCCCTGAGCTGTCTCCCCAGCCCGTAGATGGGTTTTGTTTTGAGGCAGGGTCTCACTATGTGGTTCAGGATCAGCTTAAACGTATTCCTGCCTCAGCCTCTCAGAGGGCTGAGATTATAGGCATAACATATATCATTGGGTAATTTAACAGTTCTATGTGTATGTGTGTACCTGGCTCACACTGAGTGTTTTTTGTTTTGTTTTTGGGGCCAGCTGGCACAATATGTGGTGCCAGGGATCCAACCACTGTCCTGCAGGCATGGTCCCTGCGCTTGCCTAAGCTTGCCCTTTAATTTTTTTTTATGTATTTGGTACAGGGTCTACAGGGTCTCACTAGGGGATGGACCCTCTGCCCTGAGCCTGCCTAAGCAGGCACTTTAATCCACTGAGCTATTTGGTTGGCCCTAAGCAGGCACTTTAGAACGCTGAGCTGTCTCGCTGGCCCTAACGCACTAATTGTATAACTTCCATTCTGTGATTTAGAAGACTGGCATTTTGCCTTCAATAGGGAAAATTGAAATTATATGAATATTCTAAGGCTTGAATGTTTTGTTTGTGGTACACATAGGGAAAGTGTAAAGTACTTCAGATCTCCAGTGACTACACATATCTACCTGTCGAACTCTGTGAAACCTCTTGGTTGTTTCAGCCCTTTGACCTATATATGAAATGTTGAAATAAGGTCCTTCTGCCATATACCAGTTTTTGTGTTTGTTTTTGTTTTTTTAATGTATTTAGTACAGGATCTCACTACACAGATCAGACTCATGATTCTCCTGTTTTCAGCCTCCCAAACACTGGGATTACAGGCCAGCACAATTATACTCAGTCACTGCCTCAGCATGCCCCGGGGGCAGGGCCAGCACAGCACGACGGGCACACTGGGGATCAGACCCAGTCCCTGTGTCTGCCCAAGCAGGTGCTGCCATATACCTTTGATAGGAGGAAAAAAAAAAAGATGGAATTTATGGGGCTGTGAATGGCAAGCCTTTGATGTATTTAGTTTGTCTTTTTCCGGAACAATAGTACTTGAATTCCTAATCCCAGCACTTGAGAGGTTTAGGGTAGAAGGATTGCTTCAAGTTGGAGGACAGCATAGGCACATAGGATGTTTGAGGTCAGCCTGGGTTAGATTTGAAGACCCTATCTGGTTTTTTTGAGACCCTGTCTTTAAAAAAAATTATCTTTATTATTCATTGAAATAAGCATCTACTTCCCTAAGCATTTGCTTGTTTGTTTGTAACAAGGTTTCACTCTGTAGTTCAGGCTGACCTTGAGCTCATTTTGTAGCCCAGGCTGGTCTCAAAGTTGCAACAACTCCTGCCTCAGTCTCTCTAGCGCTGGGATTACAGGCATGCACCACCATGCTCAGCTGAATTTGTGTATGTGTGTGTACCTGGAATTAAACTCAGGATCATGTGCTTGCCAGGCAGGCTCTGCTGCTGAGCTATAACCCCAGCCCCACAAGCATTTGCTTTGGATATCATCTTAAGAATTGAATTAGGAAGGGACTTTGGAAGTCAGAGAACTGACTCAGACTCTCAGGAATTAAAGACAGGCCCTTTGTTATCTTTATAAAGATTTGTTGTTTTTGTTGAGACAGGGACTCACTCCAAGCTTGCCTTAACATCTGTTTAAGTGTCTATATTGGGGAAACTCATTGTCAGCCACAACAATGTAGGATAGATTGGACATTTTCTTGGTTCACTGCACCCTTAGTGTCGCAGAGTAAGTCAGGGAGATCATGTGTTCAAGGACAGCCTGATGTCTATAGCTAGATCTGTCTCAAATAAAATAACAACAACAAACACACACAAAGAGCCAGGCATGGTGGTGCATGCCTGTAATCCCAGCACTTGGGAGGCTGAGGCAGGAGGATCAGTGTGAGTTCGAGACCAGCCTGGGCTACAAAAGTGAGCTCAAGGCCAGCCTGAACTGCACAGCGAGACCCTGTCTCAAAAAGACAAAAGAAAAGAAAACCAAGATGACTGTCATACCTGAAGGTCTAATTTAGCACATAGGTTTATACATAATTCTTTCCTCAGTAACATCTTGCCCTATAGGAACTTCTGCCTGTTTCACTCTTGGGACTTTAAAAAGAGAAGAGGTCTGGTAGTGGGTTTTGGTATATTGCTTGAGAAACTAAAATTTCTTTGTGGTTCTAGTAATAGTAGGGGAGCTGAGTTGGTCCACATTTGAGCCTACTTAAAGTTTTGTGGGTTGTGACCTGAGGGTGTATATATAAATATATATACACACACACACACATATTAGATTTTGGGGATAGGGAAAAAAATGGTGGACTTAATGCTACATCCAAAAGAACTGTCTTGGGCTGGCCAAATAGCTCAGCAATTTAAAGCACCTACAATCCCAGCTCTTGGACCTTTTTTTGTTGTTGTTTTTTGACTGGCTCAGAGTGCCTTCATGGTGGGGATGGGGATCAAACCACTGTCCCCTGTGCCTCATGGGAATTCCCACACAGGTGTTTTAACCACTGAACTAACCTGAAAGCCGCCTAACCCCAGTTTTTGAGCTCTTGGGAGGCTGTAAACAGGGGGATTACTCCAAGTCCGATCTAGTAGTGAGACCCTGAATGCTCTGAGGACTCTTCCCTAAAATACAAAAAACAAAACAAAACAAAAAAACGAACTGTCTTTATCTTCTATAAGAAAAGTTGAGGGTCAGGGATTTGACCCGAGGCACAGGTGCCTGCGTGGCAAGTGCAAGGTCTTGAGTTTGATCCCTGATACCAAAAAGAAAAAAGCTGAGTATAGGGCCAGCCTTATAGCTCAGCAGACTAAGGCATGGGGTTTGATCCCCAGCCTGCTGTGCTGGCCCTACCTGTGCGGTATGCTGAGACAACGATTGAGACTGGGCGTGGTGGTGCACACCTGTAATCTCAATGCTTGGGAGGTTGAAAACTATCATTATGAGTCTGATCTACATGGTGAGACCCTGTAGACCTTGTCCTAAATACAGGGGCTGCAGGGAGAAAAGCTGAGTGAAATGTAATATTTTTACTTCATATTTTATTGAGATATGAAATCCTCCAGTAAAAGGTAATAAACTGAATAATACAGTTAGAGGAGTTCATGCATGTATGCCATTTTGATACATGTGTATTTGCTATTAGTAAAATAGTTGCTGAGTTACGACTGACAGTAAAGGAAGACAGGCTGATGTCAGTCTGCCTTGAGTTTACTGGCCTCTGTCAGGTCTAGAGGACAACCTTACCTTACCTGAGGGGGCGTTTTCACATAGACATACAGATCCCCTGAAATAAAAATTGTTAGCCTGAGTCTTCCCAATATTGACTGATCAAGCTGATGCCACCCACCTCTGAGGTGTTCAGGTAGTTCTTTAGGTTGTGATGGCCAACACCTGTAATCCCAGGATGAGAGGCTGAGACTGGAGATTCACCATGAAGCCAGCCACAACTACATAGCAAGACCCTGTGTCATTAAAAAGAAGGAACAGAACAGAACAAAATAAACACACAGCCCAGTAGGGAAGCTGTTTCCTCCATGAGACCCATCATGCTGGTTCTAGAGGAACATCTGAGCCTAGACTTTTTTTGTGTGGTACCAGGGATTGAACTCAGAACCTTGCACTTGCCAGGCAAAGGGCTTGGGCATGAGTTTACTTTGGATAGTAGTTTCCTTAGAGGGAACTACTAGGGTCTGAACATAGTTTGAAAGTTCTTGGTGTGATAGAGTTTTAAGTGGAGCCTGGCAAGGTTGCAAGTACCTGTAATCCTGTGAGAGGCTGAGACAGGAGGATTGAAAATTCAAGCCCAGCCTAGAAAATTTAGCAAGTTATTGAGACCCCCCTCAAAAGAAAAAGGGCTGGGGATATAGTTCAGTGTGGAGAGCCTGAGTTCAATCCATAGTGCCACCACCAAAAGAAAAAAAGAACTATTCCCCCCCACCCAAAAAAAAAAAAGAGAAATGGACTTTAGGGGCCAGCGAGATAGCTCAGTGGTCTAAAGGGACTGCTTAGGCAACAGCAGGGACCACGGTTCAATCCTGGGCACCACATGGTACACCAGCCCCACCCCTAGGGTGGGCTGAGCTGGCCATAACATACATACATACATACATACATAAATAAATATATAAATATATAAATAAATAAATAAAATGAAAAAAAAGAAATGGACTTTGTAGCCAGATAGTTCTGGGCTCAAATAACTGGCAACTGGCTACATAACTCAGTTGTCATGTCATTTCTCCAAATTTCCATTTTCTTTTCTGTAAAAAAAAAATCCTCTCATGGAGTTATTATAAAGATTAAAACATAATTTTTAATAATGGTGATGCATGCCTGTAATCGCAGCACTTGGGAGGCTGAGGCAGGAGGATCAATTGGAGTTCAAGGCCAGCCTGAACTGCATAGCTAGACCCTGTCTCAAAAAGACAAAAAAAAAAACCATAATTTGAGCCAGGCATGGTGGTATACTTCTAATTCCAGGCACTCCAGAGCATAAAGCAAGAGGAGCATAAATTCAGGGCCAGCCTGGAATTTAGCAAACATTCTCTAAAAAAGGTCTGGAAGTAGGGGCAGGATAGCTCAGCAGTCTAAGTGCCTGTGTAGCAAGCACAATCCCTGGTACTACTTGCCATGCAGGCCACCAAAACCAGGCTTGGTGGCGCACATCTGTTATCTCAGTGCTGGGGAGGCTGAAACAGGATCACTACAAGTTCAAGCTGCATAGTAAGACCTTGTACCAAATACTTTTTTTTTTTTTTTGTGGAACCAGAGATCAAACTCAGGACCTTGCACTTGCCAGGCAGGCACTTGTGCCCCTGAACTATTTCCCGGGCCCAAATACATTTAAGAAAAGGGGGTGGGGGAGCGCTGGGGATATAGCTTAGTAGCAGAGCACCCTTGGGTTTGTTCCATGGTTCCAAATAATAATAATAATAATAGAGGCTTGGTTTGGTGGCTCATGCCTGCAATCCCAGCATTGGAGAGGCTGAAGCAAGAGAGTCATCATAAGCTCAAGGTCCAGCAACCTTGACATAGCATAGACCTTGTCAAGAAAAGGGAAAGGAAGGCTGGGGAGATAGCTTGGCAGTCTAAGTGCCTGCCTGGCAACACAAGGACTCGGGTTCGATGCCCAGTACTGTATACTGAGTTGCCCCAGAACAGGTGTGCTGAACTGGCCACCGAACTGGGTATAGTGATGTGCACCTGTAATCCCTGCCCTGGCGAGTCTTGACACAGGAGGATCACTATGAGTCTGAGCTGCATAGTAAGACACTGTACCAAATGAATAAATAAATAAAATATTTTTTTAAAAAAGAAAGGAAACAGTGGCATACACCTGTAATTCCAGCACTTGGGAGGCTGAGGCAGGAGGATCGATGCGAATTTGAGACCAGCCTGGGCTATAAAGGTGAGCTCAAGGCCAGCCTGAATTGCATAGCAAGACTCTGTCTCAAAAAGACAAAAAAAAAAAATAGTATTCTGCATAAAATATTGTTCAGTAAATAATGATTTCATGAAATCAAAGGAACAGTGATACAAGCCAATTGTGTGCTCTGATCTGAAATGCTAATGATTGAGAGATAGTCATGAGGCTCTTTAGTCCAGTGACATTTGGGATTTATCTCACTGTTCTTCAGTATTTTACCACAGCGTGAATCGTGAATCCATTATCATATCAACTGTCTTTTACATTAATTTCCTTATCCCTCCCTTCTCTCCATCCCTCTTCTCTCTCTCTCTCTCTCTCTCTCTCTCTCTCTCTCTCTCTCTCTCTCTCTCTCTCTCGTTTTTGAGACAGTGTCTCTTTATGTAGTCCAGGCTGCCCTTAAAATCACTGTGTAGCCCAGGTTGTCCTTGACCTTGCAGTGATACTCTTGCCTCAGCCTCCTAAGTGGTGAGATTACAGGTTGAGTTTCATGTAAGGGTAGAGGGAGGTATCCTTTATTGTTAAAATTTGACCCTTGCTGGTCATGATTATGCATGCCTGTAATACCAGCATTTGGGAGGCTGAAGCAGGAGGATTACCATGAGTCTAAGGCCAACCTTGACTATATCGTGAGTTCAAGGCCAGTTTGAACTACATAGTGAGACATTATCTCAAAAAAAACAAAAAGTTTCATTTTTTATTTGTGTTTTATTTTTATTTTGTTGTTTTGTCTTTTTGAGACAGGGTCTTGCTATACAGTTCAGTCTGGCCTTGAGCTCACATTGTAGCCCAGGCTAGTCTCCAACTTTCAACAGTCCTACCTCAACCTCCCAAGTGCTGGGGTGACAGGCATGTGTCACCATGCCTAGCCCTTCTGGTTGTTTTAAGACAGTGTCACACTATGCAGTTCAGGCTGCCCTCGCTGTGCTGAGTACTGCCATCACGCCCATCACAAGAAACTTTATAAAGAGAAGTGAAAATGTGGTAATTGGGACCAATGAGATGGCTCAGTGGTCTAAAGCACCTAGGCAACTGCAGGGACCACAGTTTGATCCCTGGCACTACATGCTACGCCAGTCCCCACCCCCAGGGCAGACTGAACTGGCCAGAAAATATATATATATTTTTTTAAAAAGTTTTTTAAAAAAATGTGATAGTTGGTTGATTATTTGGTCCCTCTTTGGGTATTTTTGAACCTATATTATTGAAGGCTAAGCTGGCGATAGGCCTGTTGGTAGATGTGGGAGAAGGTAGGGGCTTGCAGGGAGTTGAATAGATCTCGAGTTTTGGTCTATACCTGCCCAAATGGAAAAGGCTTCCCTTGGTTAGATAGTAAAGGAACACTTGTTCTGGATCAAATGAAGTATGTCTGTCTGTCTGTCTGTCTGTCTGTCTGTCTTTCTTTCTTTCTTTCTTTCTTTCTTTCTTTCTTTCTTTCTTTCTTTCTTTTTTGAGACAGGGTCTCACTATACAGTTTACAGTTCAAGCTGGCCATGAGCTCACTTTTGTAGCCCAGGCTGGTCTTGAACTCGCACCGATCCTCCTGCCTCAGCCTTCCAAGTGCTGGGATTACAGGTGTGTGCCACGACACCCAGCTGACTATAATTTCTTTCTGCAGTGCAAATAGTAACAAGTGAAGATGTTTGTGAAAGAGTGAGCTGGGGGATTGTCCCCTTATCCTATGCCAGGGAGGGAGCGAGGTGTCTTCCTCTTGGCTGGGCCCTGTGGGCCAGGCAGGAAGCTGAATGTAGTAGGGACAGAGAGAAAGAATACTAGTTCACTTCGCTTGGCATTACTTAAATAGAGATATTGCCTTTTCCAAAAAGTATAGTGTGTAGGGCCCTTTCTATTCTATGTCTCTTCATATACTGCTAAAAATACTTCTGCCTTTTGCCTGTATTAACCACAAGTAATCAGTCTGGTGGCTGGGGTGGGGAGGTAGTGAATAGTAATTTCTGTAACATCAACCTTACAGCAATCACATGGGCAGGGTATGCCAGAGAGAATGGAGTTTTTCAGCTTATATTCTTAACTGGAAATAAAGTACTCTCCTTATTCTCCTCCCGCAGGTCGGTGAGCTGGTAAAGGTTACGAAGATTAATGTGAGTGGTCAGTGGGAAGGGGAGTGTAATGGCAAACGAGGTCACTTCCCATTCACACATGTCCGTCTGCTGGATCAACAGAATCCTGATGAGGACTTCAGCTGAGTATAGCTCAACAAACAGTTTTGCTGACAGATGGGAACAATCTTTTTTTTTTTTTCTATTGCCATCTATACAATTTTCTACAGGTGTCAAAAGCAGTCTAGTTAAATATTTAGCATTCTGTTGTTACCTGTGATCCTTTTTAGAGTGAACTACTCCATTCTAATTTCATGTATTCAGGGTACGAAACTGGAGGGGTTGTGTGGTTAACTTCTAAGTGGGCAGTTTTAAGTGATGGAAACCATGCTTGTATCAGAAGGAATAGGTGTCTTGCCTCCTTTCTCAGGCAATGCAGATCAACCTGTGGAAAACGGATGGACAGGAGAGGACTGTTACACACTGCTTACCCTGATTTGCCCAATGGTTTTGTTTCCATTCTGAAACCATACTATCAAATGGCAGTAGACTGTTCCCTTCCACCCCCATGAAGTAATCATGCACCGTGTGAATAGTGCCCAGTGGGATTGCTTTTTCATTTATGGAACATGAGCATTGTATGACTCATTCTGACATTTCAAATCCTGAGAATTCTGAGAACACTACTAGAGGCATTTGTCTTCCTTCCCAGTCAGTGCTTCATATTCTTTCTTGGGATTCTTTGAACTTTTGTCATTCTTTTCCCTCAGACCTACAAGTAGGCTGATTCTTAAGATAGTGTATATTTTCATTCCAGATGACAAACAGGATGTGCCGAGCACTTTATTCAGTGCATAGCTTTAAGCCAGTATTGGATTCACTACATGGCCAAATGCCCAGCTCTCTGCCTTCCCCCAAGGGGTCAATAGTGGGCTCACACTGCTGCTGCAGCTGATGAGACTTACGGTTGATGGGATCCAGCAGGGCCGTTTCTCCTGGGTGCCGTTATCCTAGTAGGATACTCAGAATTCTCAGATTCTGCTTGGAGTGGAAGGACCAATGACTCGTAATATTCCTTGGAAGAGTTCAGGGTCAAATTCTACCCTCTGCGTTATGTTCAACTTGTATAAAAAGCAAGTTAGAATTACATGAGTTTGGGGGTAGGCTTAGTGCTTTGAAAAATGTTTGAATGAACCAATCATGAATTACTTAGGTAGTATTCATTTTACATGGCCAGAATAGTGCTTGAAGTACATTATATACGTCCTTCATTTTTGGCTCATTTTCTTTATATTCAGGTTTATTTTATAAACCTTTTTAAGTAAAAAATGGTTTGTTTGGGGTCAGAAGCTCCAAAGAATAGATCTTAGACCAAAAATGATCTTGGTTATTTAGGCTACATCATGAAATGCGCAGAATTTAGTTTCCAGTTGATAGAAGGCACTTACTGGTCTCTTGATGTGATATGACAAATGGAAAGAATTTATACTTTGCTTTGAACCTCATTTTTAAAAAATAACCTAACTTCATTTTCCTACATAAGTTAATATGCATGTGCATTCTCGGCGCACACACCAGATGGTGGTATTGTAATGACTAGCACATTGCCTGGCCCACAGTCGGTGTACAGGTGTGTGTGAGTGAACGGGGGAGTGCAGACACGTTACTTGGCCCAGGGAAGCCAACTGGCACAGGATTACATACATCATCACAGGCGACTTGCAAGTTGATGCTAATTTATTTTTACCTCACACTAAGGTAATGCTTGATAAAACATTAATGCTCAACCTTTAAAATGCTAGCACAGTGCAATGCACATAGTGGGTGCTGAATAATGTTGAATGAACAGATTTGCAATGTTCAATGGAGTTCCATATGTCTACTTTGTTAAATTTTCAGTTAGCATAGATACTGTAAAATCCAAATATACATTCAATCCTGTTTTCCTGAAATTAAGGTATCTAAAATATTTGTAGAAAGCCCTTGGTCAGCTGGTTTGAATGTTTGTATTTCCCTTTGCCTTTGACTTCATTGGCTTGTAATGTCTGTTTTCATAAATAATATTAGTGGAACATGCAGCTTTACCCAAATCATAAGAATTTCTCAGTTCTGCTTGGATTGTCTAGAGGCACCATATGAATTGTTGGGCTGGATTTGGCTGGTGTGGCAGATATTGGACCTCAAGAAATCAAAGGACTTCTTACAAATATCTTCCAAAAGTGCAAATGATACAGTACTATTCAAATGCATATGTACATTGTCACAGAGCAAAGTGAACTGAAATTGGCTGCTATATTTTATATAATCGTTTCAGTAAAAGCCCATTTTTTTGGATACTAATGTTTGACGTGTTAATTCTTATTAATTTGTTGGAATTGTTTATTGTTAATAATGCAAATAGATAATTTTTAATTATCCACAAGTAACATTTCACTATTAATGGTTTGAAATGGGTGATAAGCAAACCAATTTGAAATAAAATATGAACAACATGCCATTGTATTATAACACTATACACTTTCTTGACAGTTAAATTTTAAAAAATGTTTTTTGTAGCATGTATTGTATATGTTTATAGTATATGTAGTAAATAAAAATATGGCCAAATGTTGGCTTGGTGATCATTTGGAGGAAACAATCTTTGTATATTTGTCACAGAACTTCATCTTTTTCTTAGGGACCAGGAGATGTGTGCCTTCACTACTCCGTGAAGAATCAAATGAACGATTATATGTACTGTGGATGTGGGATTAAGTCAGGCATAGTTGTGCATGCCTATCATCTCAGCACTCAGGAGCTTTAGGCAGGAGAGTCTCTGAGTTTGAGGCCAGCCTGGGCTATAAACCAATCTGAGCTACATAGTGAGACCCTATCTCAAAAGAAAACCAAACAAAAGACTCTCAAAAAACTAAAAATTATAGAGGCTGTCAAGATAGTTCAGCGGAGGGCCAGTGAGATAGCTCAGTAGTCTAAGGCACCTGCTTAGGCAAGGTTAGGCAACTGCAGGGACCACAGTTCGATCCCTGGCACCACATGCTGCGCCAGCCCTACCCCCAGGGCAGGTTGAGCCAGCCATAATATAAATAAATGAATAAATAAGTAATTTTTTTTTTTTTAAAAATAGCTCAGCGGCCTAAAGCACCTGCTTAGGCAACCACAGAGATCGTGGTTCGATCCCTGGCACAATCTCTGGCACCACATGCTGTGCCAGCCCCACCCCCAGGGCAGGCTGAGCTGGCCATAACATAAAAAATAAAAGTTAAAAAACTAAAATTATAAAAAAGGGATTAAAGGGCTAGCAAGATGGCTCAGTGGTCTACAGCTCCTGCTTAGGCAAGCTTGGGCAGCCACAGGGACTGCGGTTCGATCCCCGGCACCACATGCTGCGCCAGCCCCACCCCCAGGGCAGGCTGAGCCAGCCAGAACACAAATAAATAGATGAGGTTTAAAAAATAATAAACTTTAAAAAATAAAATAAAATAGGGATTAATGGGGCTGGAGAGAGAGTTCCATGGCACAAGTGCCTGCCTGGCAAGTGCAGGGTTGTGAGTTTGAACCCCGGTCCCACCAAAAATAAAAGGGATTAATCTCTGGTAAGTTTTTTTTCCCTCTCGGAACCAGGGATCAAACTCAGGACCTTGCATTTGCCAGGTAGGCACTTGTGCCCCTGAGCTATCTCCCTGGCCCTAGTCACTGGTAATTTTATTTGTATTTTTTAAAATTTTTAATTTATTTTTTTAAACGTTATCTATTTATATTATGGCTGGCTCAGCATACCCTGGGGTAAGGCTGGTGTAGCATGTCTTGCCAGGGATCAAACGACGGTCCCAGCAGTAGCCTAAGCTTGCCTAAGCAGGCACTTTAGACTGCTGAGCTATCTCTCAGGCCCATATATATATAAAATTAAAAAATTTTTTTGTGGAACTGAGGATCAAACTCAGGACCTTGCACTTGCCAGGCAGGCACTTGTGCCCCTGAGCTATCTCCGCTGGTAATTTTAAAGAGTCTCCAGAAATTATGAAATAATGATTT
This sequence comes from Capromys pilorides, assembly GCA_004027915.1. NCBI lineage: Eukaryota > Metazoa > Chordata > Mammalia > Rodentia > Capromyidae > Capromys > Capromys pilorides. The sequence continues at coordinate 25,347 of PVKN010008192.1, forward strand.
AAGGCAAGCATAAAGAAAATTATTGTGTATATGAAAATCTGGAAACTGAAATTTTCCAGAAAGACATCAGACTTGTACAAAAATGGATCTATATGAGCATAAAAAAAAAAAAAAAATTAAATGATAAAGTAAACATGGTGTTCTCACTATTTCAAGACACATGGGACCAGGGAAATAGCTCAGT
>PVKN010008193.1:0-25459 GCA_004027915.1 Capromys pilorides
CCCTGCAGAGCTTCCGAGTTCCTGATGAGGGCGCTGTTGTCACCTCTGCAGGTTGGCAGGGCAGAGCCTGCCTGGAGACCACCCCTGTCCTGGGACTCCAGCGTCACAGACCAAAAGGGCAAAGTCTGTTTCAAGTCCCTTTTTTTTAATACTGGGGATTGAACCTCTGGGCCTCAGCCCCAGCCTTTCTTGCTTGGTGTTTTCTGTAGTTGCTGTGATTGTTGAGACATGCTCCCACTGCACAGTTCAGGCCAAGCTGCGCCTGTTACGTTGCCCAGGCTGACCTCGCCCTGGCTCAGCCTCCCAGGTAGCCAGGACCATAGGCACACGCCACTGTGCCCACAAGGCGCCTCTGGTGTGACCGTGAAGCACAGGGGGCTTCCTCTGTTGGGGTGGTTGGCTGGAGGCTGGTGCTGAGGGACACTTGCCGTGGACCCCCTCACAGCCTGGCTAGACTCTGCTTAGGGTTAGGGTCAAGGCTTGAGCTAGGGTTAGGGTTAGGGTTAGGGTTAGGGTTAGGGTTCGGGTCAGGGCTAAGGCTAGGGCTAGGGCTAGGATCAGGGTTAGGGGCAGGGGCAGGGCTGAAGTCAGGGTTAGGTCTAGGATCAGGGCTAGGGCTAGGGAGACCAAGGTGCAGGCACAGACAAAGTCTAAGTGCCCAAGTCCCAGGGGATCCAGGGTAGGGAGGCAGAGCTGGAAGAATCAGGGACTGGGGACTACAGAGGGAATTGGAGCCCGGGCTTGTTCTGAAGGTGTGACCAGGCCCTCAGCCCGGAGCGGGCAGCGACCAAGCCAGCCCGTGGAGGTGGGTTCCGGCAGCCCCCGGGATGCCTGGTCTGCAAGGCTTCTGAAGGGTCTTTAGCTCCCCGCTGCTGCATGGAGAGTGGCAGCCAGGGGAGACTTGCTGTCACCAGAGACAGGACAGCCCCATCCACAGTGCCAGTCTTCACTGGGAAGGCAGGAAGATCTACATCTATATCTCATCCTAGCGTACAAGAGGGACACAGTGATCCCCAGGCTCCACCCAGCTTCCCTTAGCAGCCTGTGAGACTGCAGGGTTTGGGGTGGGCCTGTAGCCTTCCATGGATTCTTCTAAGACCAGCCCCTCATGCAGGGCTGCCCGGGGCCTTTGACGGGAAGTCATCCCAGAAGCGCAGTCCAACTGTGCACCTCCCCGCGTGGCCTTGATTCTGCGTCCACATTGTAGAACAACCCGACCACCTCCAGGACTGGCACAGACACCCAGGGCAGGAAGTATGGGCATTAAGTGTTTGGCTCTGGGTCGTGATGCCCTGACAGAGGTGTCTGTACCCTTCCAAGGTACCCATAATTATAGTTTTTGTCCTGGGGACAGTAGAGGCATGAGGGGCTTTCAGGATGCTGAGTCTGAGGTGGACACAGGTTTCCTGGGGACAGGTGCTGTACACGTGTCCCAGCTGTTCCAGGCTGGTGACTTTTGACAGCACTGGTTTCTCCTATCTGAAATCGAAGCGAACCCTCCTGCCCCTGGGCTCCTTGAGGCACACTGTGACAGCACTCAGCTTGTGACCTGCCTTCCCTCAGGCCTCTGCAGCTGCGTGGCTCGGTTTTGTTTTGCTTTGTTTGTTCTGTTCTGGAGATAGGGTTCCTGAGGGCCTTGAACTCACCACGTAGCCCGAGCTGGCCTCAAACTCAACTGTGATCCTCCTGCCTCAGCCTCCCGAGTGCTGGGAAGGCAGGTGTGCACCTTCACTCCTGGATGGCATGGTTGTCCTATAAGGACAAGGGATTAGGACCCCCTACCCCAGTATGACATCATCTCAGCTGGTGCCATTGCAGAGACGCCAGGCCAGGTCACATTCCCAGGCACCAGGGTAGGACTTCAGCATGCTCTTTTGGGGGACCTAGCTGTCCCCACAGTGGCTAGTGGCCCGAGCATCCAGGACTCCAGCGGCACTGTCTCCTCTGCTCTACCCTGTGCACTTGGTGCTGGGTGTGCCGGTGAGGGGGCACAGACCTGGGCTCTGCCCACCATGTGGGCTGAAGAGAAGAGGGTGTGGCCGCCCTGCCGTGTTTCTGAAGAGACCTGCGTCCTCCTAAGGGCTGGGAAGTCCTGGAGGGCAGTGTCCTGCCCAAGCCATGTGACCTTGGGACCTCCCTGCTTCCCAGTGCCCAGGGTGAGGGTGACGCACTGCGGCCCATGAAGCACTCTGGTGCAGGGAGGCCCTGTGTCACCTCCACCCCCAGGTGGGGAGGCAAGGTCATGGCCAGGAGGGATCACAGAGAGGGAACCCCAGGACCAGTATGGAGCTGGGGCAACTGTGAGACAAGATTCCCAAACATGGGCTCCCTCTGCCCCCTGAACCCCAGCTCTGCCAGGGATGTTATTGTACCCCGGGCACCTGTTGATAGAGCAGTCAGGGTTCTAAAACACCAGCCCTGCCAGGTGTGGTGGCTCTCACCTGTAATTCCAGCATTCTGGGAGGCTGAAGCAGGAGAATCTCAAGTTCAAAGTCAGCCTGGGGAATTTAGTGAGACCTTCTGTCAAAATAAACAATAAACAAAGGACTTAGGGTTGTAGCTCAAGGCAAAGGCTACATAGATATTAACCGTTTGACTGCTAAGGAGTGCTATCGCGCTCTTCTTATGTTACTCCATAATGCGAAGAGTGCAATAGCAGCAGCCAAACGGTTAAAGGACCAGCCAAATAGCTCAGCGGGACTAAAGCACGTGCTTAGGCAGAGCTCATCGGCCAGGATTTGATCCCTGGAGATCTGTGCCAGCCCCGCCCCTGGGGCACACTGAGCCGGCAATTGAAACCAGGCATGGTGGCCAGCGCCTGTAATCCCAGCCCTTGGGAGGCTGAAAACAGAAGAATCACTAGGAGTCCAATCTTTGTAGTGAGACCCTGTAGGCCCTGTACTAAATACATTTAAATATGTGTATATAAAACACCCGACCTGAAGAGCCTTTGGGAGCGGATAGCCAAGCCCCGGATCACAAAAAGGAAACTGAGGCATGGAGACAGTCTACTGAGGTTGTGTTTAGGAGCCAGTGTTGGAGAGGACTTTGCTGACTCAGCAAGCCCTCGCTCTCCCCAGGATCGGGGAGGCAAGAGGAGGTGAGGGATGAGGATCTGAGGGTGAGGACTGGGGACCCCACACACAGAGGAGCCCTCGTGTGTGCCAGGGCGCAGCTGGGAAGACTCAGGGGCTGGGGAGACCCCGTCCTCCGCCCTGGTCTCTAGGACACAGCCAGGATAGGTGTGTGCCCCTGAGTGTGTCCCGGATGCTTCCACACCTCTCTGGCGACAGCCTCGGCTCATCCTGAGCAGCACAGGTTCCTGGTACTGCCACTTTCCAGCCAACGCCCCTGGCAGGCTCCTGATCCCACTCGGCCTCAGTTTCCCCACCCGTGACGCAGGATCATAGTTGATCCCGTCTCCGGGACCGCAGGGAAGCTGTCCAGGGGGCACCTGAGGGGCGTGGCCCTAGAGGCCCCACGAGACCCGTGTCTGCGAGACCCAGTGTGTGTGGCGCCGGCTGCTTCCGCCCTGGACGTCAGCTGCATGGCTCCCTGCTTCCCTTTCTTCGTTGCCCCGTGTCCCTCTGAATTGGCCCGCCTACCGCATGAGCAGGGATGCCGCTGTCTGTGCTGTTGGAGGACGCTGCATCGCGCCCAAGGGTCAGGGCGAACTTTGGGGCAGCACCAGTGTCTGCCACCAGGGGGCGGGCTGCTGTGCCTGGAGGAGTCAGGCACAGCAGGGCCAGGGCCAGGAACCCGCGGCTCAGGTGGCCAGATTCAGCCTCAGCTCCTCCGCTTGGTGACGCTGACTTCCAGCAGGTGCCTCAGTTTCTCCATAAAAAGGACCCTGTCACCCCCAACTCAGCAGCCCCGTGGGGCCCAGACGAGGTGGTGGCTCTTGGTGCCAGCCTGTACCCCCAGCCCAGGCAGGGCCCCTTGGGAGCTGACCACTTCACAGGAGGCCATGTCGCCCTCTGATAGGCCTGTAGAGAGGGATTGGTGGCATGGCAATGGCAGACCTGTCCCCTGGGACTGGCAGTCCGAAGGTTTCACACTGGCCCTTCTCATCCCCATGCACCAGGCCAGTTCAGCAGCTAACAGCCCCACAACATCCTGATTCTTGTGGCTCCTGGGGTCCCAGGTGTCCTGTAGCAAAGTCCTGGTGCCGCATCTGCCTGAGGGTCCACACTGTCCCAGAGAACCCAGGGCTGTGGACCCCCAGCGACCCAAAGCTCGGGCAGGAGCGCATGGACTGAGGGGTCATCCTCTCTCTCCCTGGCAGAGACTCCTGGGCAGCTTGCAGAGCAGAGGAGCACTAAGCCTCGACCCACCCATCTGCCTGACCAGGTGACAGGGGCTTCCAGGACTCGCCTCACATATTGCCGGGTCACCCTTGGTGACTCAGACCCTGTGTCAGCTGTGCACACCCTGCTGGCCAGGTGGTGCAGAAGGTTTGGGACCCCAGGAGAAAAAAACACAGGCCTGCAGCGGAGGAGGTCACTCTGGCTTTGGGGGTGCAGGTGCCACCCCTTGTTTCTCACATCCTTCCAGAGGGGCAGTCTCCTCCGAGAGAGCCCCGCCCCACCATCTGGTGACCCAGCGCCCGGCCATGCTCAGGCCCTGGAGGCATCAGTGGGCAGCAGGGTCCAGAGGGTGCCTCGGGCTCAGGAGCAGCTCAGGGTGCTGGCCCCGGAGGCCATCTGTCCCCAGAGGCCATTGAGTGTTCCCTGGTGCTTCTGAGAGCCAGGCCAGGGGCTCTGCTGCCCCCTCTGTCCTCAGACCTAGACGCCTGCAGCGGGGCTTGGGATTTCTCTCTCGGACACTAGAAGCCACCACAGGATGAACATATGGAGGGACCGAACCAGGCTTCTGACTCCCTCACTGCTGCTCTGTGGGGATGTGACAGCTGTCACCTCCCCGCCTCGGCCTCAGGTCTCCAGCCCCAGGAGTCATGCCCTTTCTGACCCAAGAGGGTCAGCACCTCTGCCTCCACGTCTCCACCACATACCTGGCCCTGGGCTGGCGGCCTAGGCAGATCCTGCAAGCTGGGGGTGACGGGCCAGTCTCTTAGTGTGGGCTGGAGAGAGAGGTCCTCCAACCCCTCAGCTATTCCCACCTGCCACATCTTCCCGCAGCTCCAGCCCCTTCCCCCACTGGTTCCCCATCCTTTCTATCCTTCCCCTGGGTCCCCACTGGGCTGCCTTTTCCCGCTCCGGTTTCTCACTTGGGGTCACCCAGCCTCCCCCACCTCCATCTGCTGCCCTTACACCAGGGACAGCAACATGACTCAGTGTCAGACTGGTGCTGTGAGCAGTGTACATAGCACTGTCACCAACAGGGGCTCCTTTAACCCTTTCTCTCCTGTGAGAGAAACATGTTTGCAGCTATTTGACCAAATACCAAACAGGTACCTACGGTGTGCTGTGCCTGTGGGAGGGAGCCCTGGACACATCGCAGTCCCTGTCCTCCCGGTTATGGCAAAAAGTGGGAAAGGCATCAGACAGCAAGAAGGCCACCTGCACCCAGGGGAGAGGAAGGCAGAAAAGTGGGAGAGGACATCTTGGCAAAGGCAGGCAGGTCCTGCAGGCCTGTTAGCATTCATCTCGATGTCCCCTAAAGCCTCCTGGGGTCATGACTGGCGTTCTTGGGAGGTGACTGGATCACGGGGCTCATAGCTGACTTGCTGTTAGGAGGCCGGGGCTGGCCGGAAGAGGCGGTCACTATGGATGTGACCTTGAAGCCTGCCTCGCTTGCCAGCTCCTCCTTCCACTCCGTGCTTCCTGCCCGCTGTGCCATAAGCAGCCCTCCTCCGCCATGCCCCTCCTCCATGCCATCCTATCTTGGATCCAAGGACTGAGCTGTGAGTCGGGGGGTGTCGTGTGTTGAGTCCTAACAGTGTGTGAGGCAGTGAAAACAGAAGCTTAGTGCTAAAGGAGTGGGGTCACTGCTGTAGCGCTACCTCCCTGACGGCGGGGCTTGCAAAGGAGTTTGAGATTGTTTCGGAGGAGCTGCCCTAGAATGCAGCGAGCCAAGCTTGACAGGAGATTCTGGTCCAAACTCAGGAGAGCAGAATGCTGAGAAAGAACCAGGTAGGCAGTAGGGACCCGACTCGGGAGTTTGCATTGGGAAGGACTCTATCTGCCACTGGACTCCAGACCACGCGTGTTATGCTCTGGCGTAAAATTTGTTCACATTTTGCTCATGTCATGGGACATTGTGGGAGACTGAGGTTAAGGGTGGAAGCCTAATTAATCTGAAGGAGGACATTTCAAAGCAGCCCAGTGTTCATGCCATAGCATGGGTATGGTTTGCTGCTTTTTTTTTTTTTCTAGGCTTACACTAAAAATCAGGAGCAAAGAATCCTTTTGAGAAGTTTTGCTTTTTCCCCACAAAGGAAGGGCCGGCACAGTTGGAGCAGAGGACAGCTTGGCTGCTGAAAAGATTAGCAGTAAAAATAAACTACATTACAACAGAATAATAGAAAAACAGCTTGAATGCATGCCAACAACCTGCAAGACCACATCCTTCACAGGCTGCGAGTGTCCTGCTAAACAACTTCTCTATGAGGAGAGAGCCCCAGGGCACCTCGCTCTAGATGGGCCACCTGTGGAATTCAGTTCACAGTGCTCAGTCAGCCAGGCCACTTGGGGGCCTCTGTAGTCCTGGTTCAAGGAGGCCTGCCTCCTGCTCCAGCTGGTCACAGACCTTGGCACCATCCATGTGGTATTTCTTTTATAGGCATAAAGAATATGAGTTGTGGGCTTGGGAGGCTTCCACTCAGATTTTAGAAGAAGGCCTGGGGGGTCAGGCAGTGTGCCCCTGAGAGGGCAGTGCATTCAGCCAGATGTGCAGTAGTGATCTCAGGAAGTTGGAGAAGTCGGGAACATGGACCACCTGAGAAAAGCTACAGGAACTAAGCAAAGCCAGCTCAAGCAAGAGGCCATGAGGGCCACATCCACTAGCAATGCGGTAGGGGCAGGGCCACCCGAGTTCTTTGGAAATCGTGTCTTGTCATAACGTGCTCTCTGTACTGGACATGGGAGTACAAGATCTAAAGTTTGCCTTGCTGGATTATGGTCTTCTTTGTTCCAATTTGTTGCTGTTTTTCCGTTTTGAAACGGGAATGTTTACCCTGTGCCATTGCATGTTAGCCATGTTTAACTTTTTAATTTTTATAGGGGCTCCCAGCTGAGAATTTGCCTTAAACCTCAGGGAGACTTTGGATTTGGATGTTTTAGAATGCCAAAACTATTAGGACTTTGGCAACTCTTAGAGGTGGACTAACTGCATTCTCTATAAAGAGGCGCTCATGAGTCTTTCAGGGGCCGCAGGCAGAGTGTTATGGTTTATGTGTAAAGGTTCCCAGGAATTGGATTTGGGGGCTTACAGCTGACTTGCTGCTGGGAGGTCACGTGGTCTCTGTGGGTGTGGCCTGTAAGGTGATACCTGTCCACCTGGCTCCTCCCTTCACCGTTTATTTCCTGTGCCCTGAGCAGCTCTCCTCTGCCATGCCATCCTGCTTTGGAATTGGCCATCTGTGGACTAAAATGTGAGCCAAAATAAACCTCTCCCCTTTTACGTCGTGGGTGTGTTGGGGATTCCATCTAGTATCAGAGGAAGCAACGGAGACCAGAACCCTCAAGGATTTGGCCACTGGGCTCTCCTCAGCACGGTGGGCGCATGGGTGCCTGGGCAGCTCCGGCCACCATGAGGGGAAGGTTTGTGAGGCCACCTGACTGGCCAGGAAGGGTCGGTGGCAGGATTAGGGGGAACAGGCAGAATCAGGAGGCCTAAGGAGGGAGAAGTCACCAAGGTTGACCCAGGTGCCATCAAGGGACAAAGACCAAGGACCCATAGGTCTCACAAAGTTACTGCCCTAGGACACAGCCCTATTTTGTTTTGTTTGGGTTTGGTTTTCCAAGTCAAGATCTCTGTAGTTCAGGCTGTTCTCTAACTCCTGGCAGTCCTACCTCGGCCTCCCAAGTGCTGTAATTCCGAGTGTGCACCTCACATCACGGAATGTTTTTGTTTTTTCTCTTTTGACACAGGGTCTCAGGGAGTAGTTCAGCTTAGTCAAGAACTCACTGAGCAAACCTGGATTTTGTTTGTTGGTTGATTTTTGGTTTTGTGAGACATGCTCTCACTGTGTAGTTCAGGCTGACTTTGAACTCATTGTGTAGCTCAAGCTGGCCTCAAATGTGTGGCAAACCTCCTGCCTCAGCTTCCTGAGGGATCATAGGCCTGCAGCACCCTAGTTAGCTAAGGTTCTCTTGCATTCTGTGTGGGTTCCCCAGATCCTGGGGCCAGTCCTGGCCCTGGTCCTAAAAAGTGGGCAGGAGAGCTTAGAGAGCTTCCGGCCCACCGGAAGCTGGGGTGGACAGGACTGGGAAGATCGAAGGTCACTGGGCCAGGTCATTTCATCCTGTGAGCCTCAGTTTCCTCAGCTGGGAGCAATCTTTCTCAGGGAGGGAGGCTCTGTGAGGAACCTCCAATGTGTCAGGCAGCCCAGGAAGCACAGGCCCTGCCCTCCCTCTGCGGGGCCCCCCTGCCTGTACAGCCCAGGGCGGCAGTAGCAGGCTGGGACCCTCCTTCAACCACAGTCCAAGCATGGGTGGGGGCTGCTCCTGGCCAGAGACCCTCATGCCCCACCCCCGTCTGAAGGCCTCTGCCCAAAGTCTTGAGAACCTCGTAGGAGTCTGTGCCCAAGTGAAGGGGTCTCAGAGGACCTTGGTGGGCACAGCCTTTTCCAGGTGCACTGCATGAGGCCTTAACGACGTCACTCTCTGCCTCCTCCTGGTCACCCATGATGTGGGTGTAGGTGTGACCTCAGGGTAAAGCACAGGATGAAGAAGGGGCTGGGCCGTGTTCCCTGCAGGTCGGCTTCTTCTGGGCACATGTGGCCCACGGAAGAGAAGGGGCCGATGGTGACCCCAAAGGCTAGACTGACCTCTCTGAGGCAGCCTTGGGTGCCCGGAGGCAAGCCCCGCCCCAAACTCGAAACCACGCCCCCGGCTACGGCCCCGCCCCTTCCGAGACCCACCCCTGCTGAGTCCTCGCTGCCCCCAGCCCGATGTGGACCCCGCCCAGGCCCCCCTCCCCGTAGACCCCGCCCCCGGAAAGGCCCCGCCCCCCGCCTGCGTTTTCACTGGGCCGATGCAGCGCGCGCTCCACGCTGTCCGGCACAGCAATGATTAACCCGGCGGGGCGGCAGGCGCGCGGACTGGGGCGGAGGCGCAGGCCCGGGGCGGGACCCCGAGGGGCAGCTCGGCTTCCTGTTCTCGCCCAAGTTTCCCCTTAGAGCGCGCAGCGCAGCCGGTCCGCGGCGCGGCGTGGCGCGGTGTGGCGCGGTGTGCGTGGGCGGTGGTCGGCCGCCGGGGTCACCATGAGGACTCTCCGCAGGTTGAAGTTCATGAGTTCGCCCAGCCTCAGTGACTTGGGCAAGAGAGAGCCGGGCGCCGCCGCCGCGGACGAGCGGGGCTCGCAGCAGCGCCGGGCTTGCGCCAACGCCACCTGGAACAGGTGAGGGGCGCCCTGGGGGAGGCGGGGGGGGGGACTCGGGGAGCGGAGCGCTGCGCGGGGACTCTCCCCCCGGCGGCTGGGGAAGTTCTGCGGCCGGTGTTCCCGAGTTGGGACCGAACACCGGGTGAGGGTGCCCCCGCGCCGATCCCCACACCCCGCGCCCTGGGGAACCTGCAGGTACGGCAGGAAGTGTCTCCCATTTCGAAGATGAGCGGGCGCGCCCTGGGCCCCAGCAGGGAGCGCACTTCCTGTGCCCGCGTGGAGGCTCTCTGGGTGGGGGGCGCTGGTTCCCTTGAAGGGAACCGGCCCTCCAGGCGGCCTCTGGGCGCGGGAGGGCCGGTTGTTCCTCGGAGGACCTCCCTCCGCGGCCCATCGGGACCCGGGGACATGCGGAGACTCTCCCCGAGCCCTGACCCAGGAGCCCTTAAGGAGATTTACTTCACGGGATTAACAGTGCTGTCTGTTTAGGGGACTTTTAGCTTCACCAAAGGGGACAGGGAGATTGCTCGGGGTCTGCGGGTGCTGTCCCCACCCCCACAGGCGCCAGATGCTCCTCCGGCTGTAGTCTAAGCCACTGGCATCCCGGCTGCCACTTGGACACGTGTCTCTTCTGTTTATCCACTCCTTCCCAGCTTCCTGGTGGGCCCCAGTGTAGGCTCAGGGACAGGGCGGGACAGGGTCACTCTTGCTATCTTCTGTGCTCTGAAGTCCCAGACAGAGCAGAAGGGGGGCAGGGCGGTGAGGGACGTGGACCTTGGTGGAGTCTCTCTGGGCTGAGATCACCCGGGCGTCTGGACTTTTTCCTCTTGAATTTCTGCGCAGATAGAGGCCTCTCCCGCTTGTTCTCTACTGTGCTTTAGTGGAAGGAGCCAGACAGACAGCCCAGATCCCAGCTCTGGCCCCTTCCTGTTGTGCGTTTTGAGTGAGTCAACTAGCATCTCTGGTCCCCTAATGCTTCATCCATAAAATGAGCATGGCGTTGTGTCTGCTCGCCCTCAGGGACTGTGGTGCAGGTTAAATGTGGCAATTCATAGTGTAGCCCTCAGCAAGGTGCCCGGTGTGGTAGCTGCTCTGTGATGCAATTGCAGCCCAGATTCTTTGGAAGACCTCTGTGGGAGTGTGCCCATAGGGGTGGCACCTGGAAGCACCTCGGCGGGTTCCCCAGCCTTCATAGGGGCAACTTTCTGAGCTCCCTCCAGTGTGGGCTGGCCTCCTGTTGGGGTCCCCAGAGAGGGGATGCACTGGCTGAGCCCGCAGCATCCCCTCTCCCAACCTGCGAGACCCCACCCCTGCCTTCCTCAGCCCAGGGAAGCCCCACAGGGAGGGAACCCTGAGCCATAGAGAAATGCAGGTCCCTCCCCTCCACACCCCAAGACCCCTTATCTCCTGAACCCCATTAACCTGCATCACTGCATTCATTCTCTGGCGCTGAGAGAGCAAATGGCCACCAAGGGCTGACTTAAAACCACAGCAATGCTGCCTGCCATGTCCCCTCCAGCATGGCCAGGCCCTGCTCCCTGGGCTGGAGGATGGGAGCTGGGGAGGGGTCCCCGGTATCCTTGACTTGGAGCAGCCTCTCCCAGCCTGTCCCCTTCCTCCCGGGGCTTTCTCTGCCCACGTCTCTGTCCTCCTGTAAAGACGCCAGATCCTTAGCCGTCCATCACCTCTGCCCACGCTTCTCTCCCAGTCAGGCCTGATGAGTATCAGGGGGACATCCTTGTGTGTGCCGGTGGCCCTAGGTACACCCACAAGTTCCCCACACCTACCTCTCCTCTCAATATGGGTTGAAGTTTGTAGCTTGCTCTGTGGTGTATGCCCCAGGCGCTCGGCCAGGCATTCTTTCATTCCCCCGTCCACCCTCTGTGCAGACACCCCAGGGCCCAGGGCGTGGGTTCAGCGGAGCACAGGGCTCTTGGGTGGGGGGAGGGAGGAGCCAGGAAGTAAACCAGAGACAGGTCGGCAGAGGAGTAATTGCAGGTCACGGTGGGCACCCAGCGATGCTGCTGCCGTGGCACTGCCTTCTGCCCCGGGAGTGCCAGGCTGCAGGAAGCGTGCTCGGGTGGATGCGAGGCCAGCTGCCAGCGGGGCCTCCCGCAGACTAAACCAAAGCCACCTCTGTCGCTTCCTATGTGCCTGCTGCGCTTAGCCCAGTGGGTTTGGCCCTCTTCCCAGCCAGGGCCAGGCCTGGCACTGAGGTGTGTGCCTTAGGGCGCTCCCAGGGTGACGAGAGGACACATCTGCCACCCACTAGCCTAGGGTCCACCCTCCTCTTCAAGGTTGGAAGGGGTCTCTGTCCCCCTGGAAGCCCCAGTTCATTCCCAGCTGAGTCTGGCCCTGTATTCAATGGAGATTCCTGGCCCTGTAAAGGTCATGGGTTCGATCTGAGGGACACATCTGTCCTGCGGGTGAAGGAGCCGGCGGTGTCCCCTGCAGGATGAGGAGGAAGAGGAGGAACAGGGCATCTAGGCACTGGGCATGAGGACCACATGATGGAGGGGACCTGGCAGCCTTGTGACCTGGGCTGGCCCCTGCCTCCTGGCCACACCTGCCCCTGCGGGGTCTTAAAGGGCCAGAGAGCAAGGGCCAAACCCCCAGGCTGGGACCCTGGTTGGCAGAGCCCAGCAATGGGGTCTGTGTTGACCCCCAGCAACCCTTGCCTGCTGCTCTGGGTCAGGCTGGGTTCTGAATCCCCTCCTCAGTCTTGTTTTGAGGCACATGGGGTGAGAGGTACAGGCTACACCTGGCGAAAGGCTACAAATTGGTAGGTTTTTTCCAGGCGCACAGGGCAGCAGAGAGATGGGCAGAAGGAAAAAGGGAGAGGAAACTTTGTTTTCTTTAAGGACACAGAATTTGGGAAGATAAGTTCTCTTGAAGCCGGGTGTGGTGGCCACGCCTGTAATCCCAGCACTTGGGAGGCTGAGGCAGGGGGATCAGTGTGAGTTCGAGACCAGCCTGGGCTACAAAAGTGAGCTCAAGACCAGCCTGAACTGCATGGCGAGACCCTGTCTCAGAAAAACAAAACAAAAAGAAAGAAAGAAAGAAAAGAGAAAAGAAAAGAAAAGAAAAGAAAGAAATTCGATCAGGACAAAGGGAGGCTGAGGCTTTTATGGCCTTACCTACCACAACTGTCCAGTTAGGCCCAGTGGAGGAGGCCATGCTACCCTGTCTGGGAGGCCTCGTGTGATACAGGTCTTCCTGAGTGAGCGAGCCCACCACAGGTACCCTTGGAGATGGAGGTGTGATGGAGCAGTAGAGACCCGAAGGTGCCTCCTGTGAGTCCTGGAAGGTGAGGGGGCGCCAGGAGCCAGGGGCACAGGTATCTTGAGAAGCTGGCAAAGGCAGGGAGGTACAGGGCCTAGGCCCCACCAACACCTCCATTTTAGCTGGGTGAGGCTCACTTAGGGCTGGCCAAGGGCCCCTGCCCCACACACGGGGTTTCCTGCCAGCCCGTGCCCAGCCTCTGCAGGAAAGGTGACAGCAGCCAGGAGGGCACAGCCTTGGCACTGTCCCTGTGCGCTGGCTGCGTGGGCTCAGGTGCCTGCTGCAGGAGGGCCTCCGAGTCACCGCCAAATCACTCGTGGGCCACCCCAGCCTCTCCTCAGGAGTTCTGACAGGGACTTGTGGGCTCATGGCCAAGCACTTGCCTGGTCCACTCCAGTCCTGGGGTGTACCCCCCTGCACCAAGCAAAAGAAAGAAACGTTACTCAGTGTCCCGAGAGGAGGGGTCCCAGGCGGAGACCGTCATCTCTGGGTCCCCTGAGGCTGCAGAAGCCTGGTCCACTGTGTGACAGAGGCCCAGGAAAATGGGATCCATCTCCTATCACTCTGCCAGCTTCCTGTGTGAGCCAGTGCCACCCCAGAGAGCCCTTCTAATTGGAAGCTTCAGCAAGGGTCCCAGCAGCCCCCCACTGTGCCCTCCAGGGACTCAGGTACACCCTCCCAGCCAGCAGCCTGGCTGCCCCGGGCCAGCTCTCCAGGACCATCTGTGGATGGCCTGACCGCCTGCTGGGGTCTGGTTGCAAGGTTTCACTTCTCCCCAGGGTGACAAGGCACATGAGGCCCAGGCCTCCCCGCCCTGCTCTCTAGTACTGCACAAATCCTGCATGGCCCTTGGAAAGAGCATGGAGCACCCAGGGTCTGGGGGACACTGGGCTGGGGCCCCAACCCAGCACTGGCTCAGTGGGGCAGCAAACTTGTGACTCTAGGCAGACCCAGGGCCTCTCTGGGCCTTCCTGTGTTACCTCTCCTGGGGGCTGAGTCCCCACCAGAGGCTGTTGGTGAGCAGGACAGGGTGGGTGTAGTGTTACACATCTCCCTGTCACACAGCCTTTGACCTCCTAACAGGTTTCATGAGGCCTGGGGCGGTGGACACCATGCTCAGCCACTACTGTGGGGGTGGGGACACAGAGGCCACACAGCCACATAGCCACACAGGGGCAACTAGAGGAAGCTGGGGCACGCAGAGCTGGTGGGTGGGTGGGTGGTGGGGGTGGACAGGCTGGGGTCCACAGTAAGCCACAGGCCACCTCCTCCCTTGGAAGCCCGGGCCAGAGCAACTCCATACAGGTGTCGGGAGGTCGTGGACAGTGGGGGTACTCTGGTTAGCGACTGATGTTGGCTGGAACCCTTCCATAGGGGACCATGGAGGACGCCTGAGGCTGCGGAAGGCAACTCCCCCAGAAGAGTGAAGCCGGGCCCCTGAGTAGCTCTTGTACAGGCAGCTCTGGCTCCTCCTGTCTTCCCTCCCTGAGGCCCGCCTTGAGGCCCCACCCTCGGCCTGGCAGGGCAGCAGCTGTTGTGGGACAGCTGCCTTCTTGGTGGCCTGCAGATGCCCACAGATTCATGGCCTTTTTTAGTTTCCTGGGCCTGGGTCCCTTTGGGGACTTGGATTGCATGCCCACGGCCCCTCTAGGAATGAGGCAGCCACTGCCCTGAGCCCAGCTGTCATCCTTCCAGCCTAGGAGAGTCTGGGAAAGAGGGGGCGCTGCTCCTGGTGATCCTCCTGCCGCCCCAGCCGCCACCCTGTGTGGCCACCAGGCCGAGGCCTGGGACTGCCACCAGTTCGAGGCCAGCCAGGACTGTGTAGTGAGTTAAAAGAACCACACAGCGAGACTCAGTCTCCAAAACAAAACAAGGTTGAAGTCAGTAGGACGTGGGTATGTTGGGCAGGAGAGGCCAGTGGAGGGTCGCCAGAATTCTGGCCCTGTGGGGAGAAAACAGGCCAAGGTTTGACCACAGTGCAGGCAGGGAACCTGGGAGGCCTGGAGATGTGACCAGGATCCTCTAGACCAGGCCTTTGTTGGGGCGGGCCAGGGCCAAGGTTGCAGGACCTTGGGGTCTTGGGAAGAAGCTGTCGGCCCTGGGGGGCCTGGGCCTCAGGTGTGGATGCCTCTCTCTCCCTGCCTGCAGCATCCACAACGGGGTGATTGCCGTCTTCCAGCGCAAGGGGCTGCCCGACCAGGAGCTCTTCAGTCTCAACGAGGGTGTGCGGTGAGTGCCGGGGCCAGATCCAGAGCCCCCAGCCAGTGCCTGGGCCTCGCCACGCTGCCAGGGGAAGCGGACACGGCCTCTGGGGCATTCATCCTGCCCAAGAGGAGGCCATGTGTCATTCCCGGAGAGGCACCCTCCCTCACAGAGGCCCCTCGTTTCCTGTGGCTGTTGGGAAAGTGGGGTTGCGAAGCTGGCAGGAGGGGTGGGTGGTGACCCGGGTGGCCATAGCTCCCCTTCTCGGCGTGGCTGGGGAGGCCGGAGCCCAGAGTCACAGAGCAGGTGCAGGAGGTGTTCGCCTTCAGCCTGGCCCCCCTGCCCATGCTCCTGTCCAAAGTGGAATCCCAGCGTGGGGGAGGCAGACGCAGGCAGTCGTCTAGAGTTTGAGGCCAGCCTGAACTACACAATGAGATCCTATCTCAGGACAAACAAGACAGCTTATCAGGAGAAAGGCCACGAACCTTCGCCTTGTTGAGGGCGGGATGAAAGGGTAAATGGAGTGGGAGTTGGATTTTACCTGTGGGCAACCCATCCCCACTTTGGCCTTTGCATAGAGTAAATTGAGGCCCAGAGAAGAAGGGGCTGGCCAGAGTCTCAAAGAAGGGCCGTGGTGCCCTCCCTAGGTCTGACACGTCCTGGTGTCCCTTCTTCCTCCCATTTGGGCCACCCACAGAAGGGGACCCAGGCCGCCTGTTTTCTTAGTATGCTCCTGCTGTGGGGGTTTTGACACTGGAGTCTGCTGGTGTAACAGCCCCACCCCCCACAAAAAAAAAAGGCCGGGTGTGGTGGTGCACACCAGTAATCCCAGCACCCTGGGAAGCTGAGGCAGAAGGATCACAAGCACTAACCGGGTGATTTAGGGAGACCATGTGTCAAAATATAAAAAAGGGCTGGGGATGTAGCTCAGTGCAAAGACCCCAGGTTCAGGGTACCCCTTCTTCCTCAAAAAAGCAGGGGAAAAAAGGCAGTGCTGCCAAATTCCCAAATTCTCACCCAGCTCCTCATCCGTCCCTGGCCCTGTGTGCTGCTGTTTGGCCAGCCGCCCTGGGCCGCATTCCTCCTGGAGCAGGAGCCGGGTGGGGCCCCGGGAAGTGCCGGGGGCCATCTTCCTGCCTGGGAGAACAGGCCCGAAGCAGAGCTGGCCCTACGCCCCGCCCGCACCCAGGATGCTGACGTCTTGTCCCTGGGCCTGGGGTGCGTATGTTTGTGTCTGCGTGCTCAGCAGAAGGAACACACTCAAGACCTGTGTCACTCGGCTATGGCCACTTCACCACGTGCACGCCACGGAGGTGCCTGGCGAGCACCTGTGGGTGTGGCCCGTGCATCTGGGCCTGTCCACGGTGTCACTGCCCGGGGCCGGCTGTGAGCCACCATCACACAGTGAAACCTATGTGCCCAACAGAAACAGTGTGGTGACGGTAAACGCAGGCCACTCTTAGAAGCCGCTGTTGTGTCAGCAGCTGCCATTGAGGTGTGGCCCCTGGCTGGATGTCAACTTCCACCAAGTGTTCTAGTGCATGTGTGGAGTTCACCCTGTGTGGTTTGGCGGTTTTTGGCTTGCTGCCTCCCCCATCCCCCTGCTGCTCACTGGGCTCAGGTACCGTGTGACTTCTGTGCCTGGCTTCTCTCACCCTGAAGCGCTCAGGTTCTGCTGTGCCCATTTGTGTTTACAACCAGTGACAGGGCTGTCACTCTGCTCCTCTGTTGGGGACCCACGGCCTCTTGCGCCTCGTGGCTGTGGGGGTGTGGTATGCCGAGAATTTGACCTGAAGGTGTAGCCTCAAGGGTCCTGGTGTGAGGCCTGGGGCTGCTGGGTCCCTCATGGTGTTTTGGGGAGTTGCTGGTCTTTCCCACTGTCACTGTCCCCCTTGGTGAGCGGGGTCCCCGCACCCCTGCCACCACCTGGTGTTGTCTAGCTTTGCATTCAGCGATGTAATGGGTATGCGAACACCAGGTCATCTCCTGGTGTGTTTGGTCCCCAGGCTTAGCCTGCCTGGTCGTGAGGCAGTCTGTTCCCCAGGCCAGGAGCTCACCCATGCTGACCCAGACACACCGCCCTCTGTGGTGCCCTCTGAGGCACAGGGCTGGGTTTTGGGGTGCTCTGCTGTCTGCCATCTTCCTTGGTCCCCTTCTTTACACTTTACACGATAGTTGTTACAGTTGGTGCTGGGCATGGGTCGTACCCTGAGCCCCCAGCACTCCAGGAGGCTGAGACAAGAGGCTCACAAGTTCAAGCCCAACCTGGAGAAAACCCTCAGGGACCAGATCAGGCTGAGTGGCAGCAGTTGCCTGCTGGGGACTCTCACCTCTCCTGACTTAGTGGGTCTTTCTGGCCATTGTCCCTGAGGGCTGGGGATCCCGGGACCCTGTTCTTGTATCCAGAGCCCTGGGTGCCCTGGTGGCGCCAGCTGCAGGCATCTGCCTCGTGCCGTGTCCTTGTGCAGCCAGGGCAGCCTCTGTCTTGTGCCTGGGGTGCCACCAGCGGCCTTGGATGGGAAGAAGCGGCCTTGGATGGGGAGAGGCGGGGCTGGCTCTTCTGCTGCTGGCTTTGCCCACGGCTTTGCTGACCACTTGTTCCTGCCACTCGGGGAGCAGCGCCCCTCACCTTCACCCTAGAGCCACCCTCCCCTCTGGACTCCCTGTTGTGCTTTGCTGCTGAGCCGCCCACACCCCGTCTCCCTCCCTTTCCTTCACTCTCTGCATACACAGAGCTGCCCTGTTGCCCTGCACCTCACTGTCCAGGAGCTCGTGGGTGGCATGGCTCACGTGGCAGGGGTTAGATTGGTTTGACCTGGTGGTGGAAACCAGTGCATGGCCCGTAGACCTCAGCAGGCCGTTCCTAGCCCTGAAAGCTCTAAACGGTTCACCATCGCTCTTCTAAGCTATTGAGTTTCGTGTACCCCACAGGCGGGGCAGGCCCCTCCTAAGATCCTAGGAAGAGTGTCAAAGAGGCCTTGGTGTTTTTTTGAGACAGGCTCTCCCATGTTGCCCAAGCTGTCCCCAAACTCCGGGGCTCAAACATTCCTGCCTCAGCCTCCCGGGTAGGCGAGACAGCAGTTAGCACTGCCATGCTTGGACTGTTCATTTGGTTTGTGTTTTATTTTGTTTTTGAAACAGTGTCTTACAATGTAGTTCAGGCTGGCTTTGAACTCTCTGTAGCCTTGACCCGCCTCAAACTCCAAGTGATCCTCCTGCCTCAGCCTCCGGAGCGCTGGGACGATAGGTCTGTGCTGCCTCCGAGGCTTGGCTGGCTGTTCTTGTTGTTTTGTTTTGTTTTCCTGCTACATTTAGAACAGGGTCTACAGGGTCTCACTACGTAGATCAGACTCCTAGTGATCCCACTGTTTTCAGCCTCCCAAAGTGCTAGGATTACAGGCGTGCACCACGGTGTGGGCTCAGTTGCTATCTCAGTGCACGCCAGGGGTGGGGCCAGCTTGGCACGCCAGGGATCAAACCCCAGTCGCTGCACTCTGCCTAAGCAGGCACTTTAGTTGGCTGGCCGTTTTTAATCCGCAGAGCTAGCAACCCAACGTTGGGTTCCATCAGCTCACCTTTGACTTTATCAGGTGCCCTCCCTGTGCCTCAGTTTCCCACTGAAAAACGAAAGTAGTTCCTACTTTGCCTGTGTGGCTGGAGTTTGTGTGTTCAATGCCTATCCTGTCTGGAAGTCTGGGCTCCCAGGAGGAGCCCCAGAGTGCAGTGGCTGCTGGATAGAAGGCTCCGAGGTGCATACAATGCATGCCTGCCTTGTGCAGACCCTGAAAATGCTGCCCGAAGCTCCAGCTCCCATGATGATTGGGTGACCAGAGGGTGGGCGCCAGCTGCGTCTGAGTGGCTGGGCACTGGTCACCCGGTCCAGCTCCCTGACATCTCTGGGCTTCACCCAGGCCTTGGGGGCCCTGGGGGTGGCAGGGACAGCCAGCCCTGAGCTGAGGACCAGGCCACCCCCTCCCGGTGTCCAGGGCTAGCTCCAGTTTACTGCCACCACCCCTCCCTTAGTCCAAGATTGACAGAGCTCATGGGGGCAGGGAGAGTTAACTGTGTCACCTCTGGGGGCCCAGGGTGTCCCAGGAAGGGTGGGATTCCTGCAGAAATTTAGCTCTGGGGTCTCCTTCCATGAGCTGCTTTTGCCTACAAGTTGTCTTTGATCCGCACGACTTACAAGTGACTGCGTGTTCAAACTGTGCAGAGCACTGTTGGTAATTCATGGGGAAATTACAACTGCCCCACAATCCTTAAGAATGTGTCAGAATATTAAAGCCTGTCATTCTGTACACTAAACGCATAGAGAAATGAAAAGTGTGAGAATGTGAATTTTCGTTTGGGACATTGTATTTAAAACACGAGGAATAGCCAAGGGACTGGGTATGTAGCTCGATAGCACAACAACATCTGCCTGGCAAGCATGAGGTCCCAAGATTGATTCCTGGTACAAAAGGGAAGAAAAAAAAAAAAGGGAGTAGCCAGGTGTGGTGTACACACCTGTAATTGCAGCACTTGGGAGGCTGAGGCAGGAGGATCACTATGAGTCGAGGACATAGTGGGACCTTGGCTCAAAAAAGAACACATGTGTGTTTTCTTTGCTTAAAAACACTAGTAAGGCTCTTGAACGCTGCCAGCTGTTCAGGGGATTACTGCTTTGTTCTTTTTCTTTGAGTCTAGAGCTTACTAAGTGGCCCAGGCTGAGCTCTAACTTGGTGCCCCTCCTGCCTTAGCCTCCCTGAGGGCTCGGGAACATTAACACTTTTCATTTATGAGGTGGCCCCTGGCTTTCACCTTAAAATTCTTCAGCATTGCAGCCGTGCTTGCCCACCCCAGCAGGCATTGTTTTCAGATTCGGTACCATACTCAGTAAGTGACAAGAGCTTTTCACCAAGGCTGGCTGTTGTGTGGGGTGGTTTTGTCCAGCAATCATATGACGTCAGGGTCCTGGCACCTGCCGGGAGGGCCAGACTGAGCTGGGAGGGGCCCACAACAGGGCCACACACTTTGCTGTGTGCAGAACTGAGTGACAGGTGCTTGGAGCCAATCATAGAGCAGCTCTGAAAGACTACTGTGATTAGTTACAGAGTCTTGATAGACGTCTGTTAGCAGTGTTGTGATTGGCGACCTGGAAGCCAGCGCTAGAAACCTTATTTTTAAGTCCTTCGCGCTACGGGAACTGAAACTTGAACTGTGTAGAGTTGGACAGCTGGTGTTACTCAAGCCTCTTGCCCTGAAATTGGTGCACATCAAAACCATGCAAAGAGAACAGCCTGCAATTCGGAACTGGCTAGACAGTTGCCTTAATGGAAATAGCAAAGTAAAAATTAAAGTCGGGGGAGGGGGTGACCAGCGGGGGCCTGTGGCCTGCAGTTAGCATCGCATGTGCCTCCATCATACACACCAGGCCAAGCAGGTGGGGGCTTTGCTGCCCGGCGGCACACTCACTGTCCTCTTCCCTCCCACACAGGCAGCTGCTGAAGACAGAGCTGGGATCCTTCTTCACCGAGTACCTACAGGTGGGCCTCTTTGCCAGCCAGAGGGCCAGGGTTCCTGCCGCTAGTGTCACCTTGGGTGAAACCTCTGTCCTAGTGCTGCATGGCCTTTTGTGTGTGACCTCCTCCCCTGGGAGTGGCGTTTTAAAGTGTGCCCATGGCAGTAGGTGATGCTGCCACATTCCCCTCCATGACGGACACCACTGTCCCTTCTGTGGCTCCCGTGTTTCCTCTGCCTGGTGTCCCTGCGTGGAAGCTGGGCTGTAGCGCCCTTTGGCCTCTGTGTGCAGTTGTGAGGCCCCAAGCTTGCGTGCTCGATACCGGTTTCTCAGGATGTTCCTGTGGCCACCTCCCCTCTTGTGACAACCCGAGAGGGGTCCAGTTTGGTGCAGGTCCAGGCTTTGTAGTGGGCCGGTGGGGTGTGGACTGGGGCCCCTACAGGGCAGAGACAAAATACCTCACGTCTGCTCCCAGAACCAGCTGCTGACGAAAGGCATGGTGATCCTTCGGGACAAGATCCGCTTCTATGAGGGTGAGTGGCGCCCACATGGGCACTCGGGCACCATGCTGGGTGCCTTGGGCTGAGGTGCCGTGAATGTGGCCGCAGACCCAGGGTTCTGGAGCCCTGTCGGGGGTTGGAAGGGCAGTAGCGGCCAGGTAAGACCTCACAGAGAGGCCTGCACAGAGACCACCCCATATTCAGGAGCCAGGAAGGCCCTGCTCCTCTCACCACAGTGCGGACCCCCGGACCCCAGGACTCCTGACCATAGCAAGAAAAGCCACAGAAGGGTGTTGGGATAGGAGGGGACGATTGAGGGTCTAGGGCCTTGCAGGAGGGCTGGGTTAGGAACAAGGTCACCCTGACATTCCCAAAGGGCGGGGTGTGGAGGCCCATGTGGCCTTCCAGTCTTTGTTCCTAGATGCGGACAGCACAGCGGAGGTGGGCGACTTGGCTGCTGCGGCGCTGCAGGCATGGGCAAAGGCAGGCCCAGCGCCTCTCTGTCCTCCAGACCACGCTGCCTGGCCTCTCCTGAGCCTGTGGCCCCTTGGTTTGGCTGCCCCGAGATCATCTGCGGCAGAGGCTGCTAGCAGCTCAGGGGCATGCTTCCAGCCTGCCTGGGTCTTTTGTGTTCCTGTCGCACTTGCCCACGCTGGCTCCAGGCTCCTTCAGGGTTTATTGAGCATGCACAGGGTGCCTGGCCATGTGTGCCCTCCCTGCACCAGGCACTAGCTGCTCATGGAATGCCCAGGGACAGATGGAAGGACACCAAGCACCCAACCCTCACCTGGCTCCTCCTGGAGCCCCCACTGGGACCCTGGAGCTGGGATCTGAGCCCAGCTTGGTGAGTCTAAGGCCCTGGGGGAGCTAAGCAGTGGGTGTGTGTGTTCTTCTGCGTCCCCGGTACACACACCGGGCAGTGCCAGCAGAGGACAGAGCGTGAGAAAGGCCAGGAGAACACAGCCGCAGGGCGGAGCAATCAGGTCAGCCTTGGGGTGGCCCTGAGCCCTGGCACCTGGGGAGGAGCCACCCCCACCCCCTCCTAACTCAGCACATTCCCAGGGTGCCTGCGCCCACCACTGGGCCCCAGGCACAGGGTCCTTAGTAGCTGTGCTTTGTGCAGCTTGGTGGAGCTCTGAACCCGGCGCCACATCCTCCCAGGCAGGTCTGCTGCGTGTGGCAGGGACGAAGGTGACCTCAGGCAGCCTCTGTTAGGCAGCCCAGGCCATGTGAGGGTCCGTGAGATCCTCCCTGCCTGGGGTGCCTGTTGTGAGACCGTGGGGTGGGACACTGTCCATGTGCAGGGCGCTCGCTGCATGTGGAGCCCTGTGGCATCTGGGGACCTGGAGATGGGCTAGTGGTATGAGCCAAAGGGTGAACAGTGGCCTAGGGAGGGAGGGACTACTTCCACCTAGGGGGCTGCGTGGGGGCAGTGGTTCCTGAGTCTGCGTGGTCTCCAAAGGCGGCTCCCTGTCAATGGCCTGGGCCACAAGACACCCCATCAGGCTCCTCCCTAGGACCCACAGTCTCGTGGCCATGTTGAGGGTGAAGTGGCGCCTCTGGGAAGGGGAGGCTGGTGGCATCCAGGAAGCAGCCTCTGGTCCTCTGCCCCATGGGCTGTATGGCTAAGCCACTGCCTGATGGCCTGTGGCTGCACTCTATGGGCCCCATTTATGGGCTCTGTGGTCATCCCTGTCCCTGGGGTCCCCCAGCAGGCTGTACAGCCCAGGTCACACAGACAGAACCCAGCCTGCACTCAACAGCTGCTTCTGGCAGTTTCCGCCTGTGGGCTGGGGAACAGCCTGCTCAGCGGAGTGCGGCCTGGCAGGTGCCCAGGGCCACCCCACGGCCAGAGGACACTGAGCACCCTTTCTTCCCATGGTTCTGTGGCTCTGAGGGGGCTCTGTGTGCAGACTGGTCCCCAGGGCCGTGAGCATCCTCTGTCAGGGCCCCTGTTGCTTCCTTGCCCTGAGCCAGGTGCAGGCCACACATGGAGGCTGGGCCAGCTGGACAGGGCTTGGAGGGATGCGGGGAAGATGCAGCTCTCGAAAAGCAAAAGGGGCAGGCCTAGGCCTCCGTCCGGCCTCTGTGTGCCCACAGAATCAGGAAGGCAGCTGGTGGCACTTGGGCACACTCCCCGCCTTGCTCAGAGCCCCTGGGCACATGCCAAGGGGTTGCTCTTCCTGGCAGTGCACAGAGCCGGTTTGGGGACGTTAGCTGCCCTAATGCCAAGGTGCCCAGGAAGTTGTCCACACTTCCCTTTTCCCTGCCTGCCTTGGGGGTTCACAGTCAAGACACAGCCCCTCTGGCAAGCTGTTCCTGCGTCTGGCCTAGACAGCACCTCTGGAAAGCCTCCTGCCTTAGGTGGGGTGCTTTTCAGCTCCCCAGATCCACCCCTGGCAGGCAGGCAGGCAGGCAGGCAGGCCATATGGCCTGGCCTTCAGGGGAGGAGGCCTGGAACCACAGCCCAGATCATTGACCCTAGAGGTCATCTTCCCCCTTGTCCTCCGCATCATCATCCGCATCCCCTCTGTCACCTGATAGGTCTAAACTTGTTGGGAATCAGTTAGGTCCCTGGTGCCCATAAATGCTGGTCTTGTGGATGGACTCCTGGGCTCAGGTTATAAGAGTCTGGGGACCCTGGGCTGGGCTCCAACCTCTTTGTGGCACCAGAGACAGCATGGGCATGCCCGTGACAGAGGGGGACTGCTTTCAGTGTTCCCCAGTGCCAGTCCCTGAGCTGAACACCTCATGGCTAGCGTCCTTGGTCCCCTGGGCTTGAGAGGTGGCCCTGTCACTGTCCCATTTCACAGCTTGGAGCCCTGAGAGGTACAGGGCAGCTAAGTGACAGGCTCAAGCCATGGAGCTATTGCACGGGGATGGACAGCAGCCTTGGCAGGCACCTGTGGACTCAACACAGGATCCTGGGTATGCGGAAAGGGTGCAGGCGTGAGGTGACAGCTCCTCCCCCACAGGACAGAAGCTGCTGGACTCGCTGGCGGAGACCTGGGACTTCTTCTTCAGTGATGTGCTGCCCATGCTGCAGGCCATCTTCTACCCCGTGCAGGTGTGTGGGCAGGCAGCTGGGCAGGGCTGTGGTGACAGCTGCTGGGAGGGCAGCAGCCAGGCAGGGATGGGCCATCCGGGGAGGGCTGGGGCAGGGGCCTGAGGGTCGCAGCCCAGAGCAGCAGGAGGAGGCCGTGTGCTGCTCACAGCGCACTCTGTTGCCAGGGCAAGGAGCCATCCGTGCGCCAGCTGGCCCTGCTGCACTTCCGAAATGCCATCACCCTGAGTGTGAAGCTGGACGATGCACTGGCCCGCGCCCACGCCCGAGTGCCACCCGCCATCGTCCAGATGCTGCTGGTGCTGCAGGTGGGGACACGCGTGGGCGCAGGGCCGGGCTTGGGTGCCATAGACCTGGCCTGCTGGGGACTTGGGGATCTGGAGAAAACCTGCTAAGCGGAGAGGGAGAGGCGGCAGAGAAGACGCTCTGCTGGGCAGTGTCTCCCAGGCACCCTGCCCTGCTTCTCAGGCTGCAGAGCCCTGTGAATCTCCCTGAACTCCTCTATTTTGAGATCCCTTCAGGGTCAGGGTGTACAGGGGCGGACGTGGGGGAACCTGTAAAGGTTCCAGAGCCAACAGGAGCTGGAGCATGCAGAGTCATGGGCCATGGCAGCTCTGCCACCTGCCTGCTGCCGGTGAGATTCCCAGAACCTCGGCCTGGCCTGGCTATGGGGTAGCTGGGCCTTGGTGTCCCCATCTGTTTGACAAGACTTCCTGGCAGGCAAATGTGAGGGTTATGAGGAGCAATCCCAGGAATATCTCCCATCCCCCATTCCCCTCACCCCCCCTTCCCCAGAGGAGCTGGGCTGTGAGGTACTCAGGAAGTGTTGGAGGCCAGGACTGGGCTGTGCTGCCCCCTGGTGGTTGCTGTGTCGCATGCAGCTTTCGGGGTCAGCTTCGCTTCCCAGTCTGCCCTTGCTCTGACCATAAGCTCCACTTTGAATGATCTGTGAGTTACTTTCCCGCTGCTGGACACAGTGCCCCACACCCACAGCTTGGAGGAGGAGAAGCTCCGCCTGGTTCACAGTTTTGGGATTCAGTCTGTGGCTGCCCGGCTCCAGGCAGGGGCAGTGGGCAGAGGGCCTGGCGGAGCAAAGCTGCTCAGGTCATGGGGACCAGGAAGCAGCACAGGGGAACCGTGCCAGAGGGCAAGCGGACTTGGCACCCAAAGTCAGGCCTCCCTGACCACCCTGGCACACCCAGGAGTGTGTCCACCAGACCCCCAAAAGGGCTCCCAGACCACTCACTTTAGCCATCCCAGATGACCTTGTCCAGGCCCTTGGTGCCCGTTCCAGTGAACTTGACCTCTGCTGTCTTGGGTCTGAGGTCACAAGCACTGCCAGGGGCCTTCTGAGAGCCTGATACAGCCCCAGCACCGCAACTCCTGCCCAGGGGCCCCCACCCAAGGCAG
>PVKN010008194.1:0-25484 GCA_004027915.1 Capromys pilorides
ATTACTGTTGAATTCTTTTCTATTGTTAGTGGACAATTGTTGCATTCAGTAGATCTTTACCATATGCCAATATGTGGTTTATTTTAGTGTTTAGACTATAACTATAGACCTCTCTATTATGAATGAAGGTAGTATATTATTTATATTTACTATGTAAATGTAAATATAAACTATGTCAACATAAAATAAAATAACATAAGAAACCAGGTGGAAAGAACTAGACGCCAAGAAGCCCCAGGATCCCAAGGGCACGTTCCATGTCCCCTTTCTCCACAACACTGTGCAGATCTGGTTACTTCCGCACAGGCTTCAGTCTCATCTTTAGTGCTCTTGGAAAATAATAACCCAGAAGTGGGTTCTGCCCTTCCAGGGAGCAGACCCAGTGGCCTTGAGCAGACCACCTGCTTGCTGAGAAGGAAGGGGGTCTTTGAACCTCCATGCCCTTTCTTTTGGGAGTAGAGACAATTTGCAATGACATCTTCTAACCTAAATTTCATTTCTTCATTTGAACCAGCCCTTCCTGCTCAGTAATTGGCACAATTTGGGAATAAGAATTTTTCTGGAAAATTTTGGAAAACTCCATATTAGTGTTATAACTGAGCTGAAAGGTATCTTTGTGAGCAGGGGACCACAGATTTGGGTTGGGACTTTAGTCATACACCATCCTGGCAGTTTGTTCCTCTTCTTGTGTGACGGCATCACCTGACCACTAGGCCTTGGGGGAAGATTTAACCAGGACACCCTGGTACACCTCCACAGTGATGTTTCTAGAATGTTTTATCTGTTCTGTGCTTTGCTGTATCTACTATTGCTTCAATCCATTCTAGCTGCTAGAGCACAGTACTCCAGACAAGGTGCATTATAAATAACAAGAACATACCTATCGTCCTCTGCTTCCTTGGCTGGAACAAGATGGGGAGCTGAAAGTGGGGACTGTGGAGGTTGCTCTGGCCTGCAGAATGCAGATTCCCACCGGAACCTCAGGACAGAGTGGGGAGAGGGACAGGGAGAACTCTAGGATCATTTAGTAAGGGTTTTTATCCCTTTCATTCCCATAATTCCACCTCCCAAGGCCATCACCTTGGGGTTAGAATTTCCACAGACAGTTCAGGGGGACTCTTCTCTCTTCCCTCTGCTGCTTCCCACTGTGACCTGGGATAATTCAGTGAGGGTAAGAGTCTCCCTCCCTTTAAAATCTAGGGAGCCACCAACCTCACAACATGGGCCTAAGGCCTCCCTAGGTGTCCTCTGAGTCCCACAGACTCTGGGGCCTGACTTCCTTCACAGGCTCGTTGACCATCTACACTAAGTAGGCTTACAGGGACAACTCAACCTCTTTTTTGATCTCCCATACTTGTGAGGCAGCTAAAGATGGAATGAGTGCTAGGCTCCTCCTAGTGCTTTGTCACTTCACTGTGAGCTGTGAGACGGTGACAAAGGTTTTGGGGTCGTGCTAGGCCATGCCTAGCTGCCTGCCATCTTGCTTCCCTTCCTCCCACCTCAGCTTCCCTTCTTTTCGCCTTCGTTCATCTTGGCGGCTCCAGTCTTGCTTGTCATCTGAAGCACCTTCCCTCCTCTGAGTCTCTGCTTTACTGAGTCCTGCCCCTTCCAGAGTGGGAGTTTCACCTTTTCAACTAAAGCAACTTCTTAGCACGACATTTTCCCACACAAAGCTAGTTTCTTCACAGAAATTCTACAGCCAACTAGTAATTAAAAAAAAAATATTCCCCCACCTTGTTCCAGGCTTCTTTCTCTTCAGCTCCCACCCCACACATCCCACCCGCACCTCAGACTCAATGGGTCTGAGTGAGAACACATTCTCCTCCCTTATAAGTCAGGCTTTACTCCTTGTCAGACACAGTTGGCATCTTCCTTTGACCAGGAGCCTGCCTGGGTGGGCCTTGCCTGTCTCCTCCAAGCCAGTGTCACTTCTGACCCAGGCCACTATGTTGGAGCACAACCTCTATATTAGTCAGATTTCCTGAGGTGAAATATCCACCACCTACAACCTACAGCAGAAGAGGCTTACTTGGCACATGGTTCCAGTGGACCCAGTCCATGGCTGGCTAATTCCAGAGCACGATGGGTAGGGTGGAAAGGTGTGATAAAGGAATAGTGTCACCACCATGGCAGCCAGGAAGCAGAGGGAGAAAGGCAGAGCCAGGGCAAGAATGCACCCTTCCAAGGGCCGCCCAGATAGTTCAGTGGACTAAAGTGCCTGCTTAGGCAGAGCACATCGGCCAGGGTTTAATCCCAGGTGCGCCACCCCCAACCCTCCCCCTCCCCTCCCATGCACTGAGATTGACATTGAGATTGGGTGTGGTGGTGTGAGCCTGTAATCCCAGTGCTTAGGAGGCTGAAAAATAGGTGGATCAGTACAAGTCTGATCTCTGTAGTGAGACCCTGTAGATCCTGTACCAAATACATTAAAAAAAAAAAAAAAAAAAAGTACGGAAGAGGAAAGAATACAGCCTTCCAGGCCATATCCCCAGGGACCCAACTCTTCAGACTCCATCTCCTCACAGCCCAGACAGCTCTGAACTCATCAGTGGGTGAATCCATGATCTAATTACCTTCTGAAGCCCTACCCTGAACACATGAGACTTTTGGGGACATTCGAGATCCAAACTGTAACACCCCTTCTCACCCATCCTCACAGGCCCCACAGGTATCTTCCTAAGATGCAAATCACGCACACACCCTGCACTGCTTTGCATTCAGCTGCCCAAGTCTCTTTGTCCTCAGGTGTGGGTGGTTCCCTGTAATGTCCCAGCTGCTCCTTTCTGCCACACATTCCCAGGGACTACACCTTCTAGAATTCTCTAGGCTTTTGTACTTGCAGTCTCCTTCCCATCTCCCCTGAGCACCTGCCCTCGAGGGTTTGCTCTTCATGTCCCTTGGTCTGTTACCTCTTTAGGAAATCTGTCCCTGACCCGTCCTGGGAGTTAGGTGTTAATTGTGTCTACTATGGTCGTAATAATATACGCTGTGGACTCACTGAAACACTTCGCCGTTACTTAGGAAGATGAGAGGAAGGGTGTATTTGTGTGAGGCCCTGGGCACGTGCAGCAGACAGGATGTGTGTGATAAGAGAGGTTAATCTCTATCTTCCAAAGCAAGAAATCAGAAGTCAGATGATGGTTCAAAAAAAAATCAATAGTCATCTAGAATTACAAAAATAAATGATTTACAAGTTTGACCTTTGCAGAACTGGGTCAGAAACCATTGCTATGTGACCAGTGTTCAATGTGCAACTCATCAAATGAACAAATCCAGCAAATAATAGAGCTGCTTTGCGTAGGTTAGAAGGGCAGGCCCAGCTCTGGAATTCTCCAACACCAGTGGGAAATCAGACAAACCTTGACTTCACAAAATCCTCTGGAGATATTTGAAAACCCCCCTACGTGTTGGATGAAAAATGACCACTTAAAAGACAATCACTCTCTCTGTGACTGAGGGTGGCAGAATGCGACTGCACTTGGTTGCTACAAAGGAGCCAGGGGAGGCCTCTTTTCTTTGTGGTCTTCTCAATATTCAGAATCTAAAGCAAGAGTCACTCCCAGCTGCAGCACCTGCAAATGGTCCCTAGCCCCAACATGTAACGCTGTCTTTCAAAAGTGGCTCAAACGAGTCGCTCCAGTCATGTTCACCCTTTCCAGAGGGCCAGAGAAAGAGCTCTACTCCCAAAACCATCTTTGATGAAACAGAATTTTTTCATTTATATATTTGGTACAAAATCTTGGCCACATGCAATCAAGGAAACTACACATTTTGTTTTAGTTCTTCCTGGGCCAACTTTTTACATAGACTCCCAGCAATGTCAAAGCTGATCCATAATTATAGAATCTTTTAAGTTAGGAAGCGGCTGTGTGGAGACACTAAGACAACTTAAAAACCTTTCAGGTGCAGTCTCGGAGAACAGGGACATCTTTTTACTATCTTATTTCACAGTCACATGGGAAACCAATCCTGGGGGTCTTAGGAATGTATTTATAAAATCTGCAAAGGGGAGCATCAAGCATCAGGAGAGATTCAGGCAGGTCTTCCAGTCACCTCTTTTGGAGGGACTTTTAACATAGAAGCTTGCTTTTGCAGCATTTTAAAGAAATAGTTCCTTTGCAAATGGGGGGTCGGGGAGATAGCTCAGAAGCTTAAGTGCCTGCCTTGTAAGTTCAAGGTCCTGAGTTTGATTCCAGGTACAAAAAAAGAAACACACACACACACACACACACACACACACACACACAAATGGGAAGGGGAGCAAGATAGGAGAGAGAGGGAAGGAAGGGGAATTAAGGTTAAGAATTAAGATTTGTTAGATCCATGTAGCACCCCTCCATGATGCATGATCACTGTACTATAAACACATACTAGTAAACATGAAACAATTTTAAAAATAAGTTTTGTACAGCTCTTTTAGACCAACCAGTGACAGCAAGATGAAGAGTAAGGTGCAGAGAGCGCCCACATCCCATCCCCCTCCCTAGCCACCCACAGCCACACCCCACTCTGACGGTGCCTTTGTCACACTCGGTGAACCCAAACGGCCTGTTGAGGCCCGAAGTCCGGGGTTTTCACTTCAGGCTCACTCTTGTGTGTGACGTTACCTACCCACCCTTACAGTGCCACACAGCACTTCCTCTGCCCTACACAGATACCTGCTTTGGAGGGGGCCCAAGATGCTGCCTCTTTATCTGAGCGCTGTCACACCCACTACCACTGCTAGAATGGGCTCTGTCCCACCCAAACTCACTCGTTCACACCCCAGCAGCCAGAGGACAAAGGGTGCTATCAATTGTCCTTTGCCAGAGACATTTGGAATAAGACAACTAGAGAAGAGTGAGCTGCTATATGTAGGTGCCAAACTCATTAGGGACACAAAAACAGCAGCTGGCCTTGGGGTGGGGGAGAGGCACATGTGCAGGGAAGCAAGGTGAGGGACCTCTGTCCCGGGAGACCGAGACCACAGGTGTCCAGAAATAAGACAGATCAAGCAAGTTGGTAGCTCATGCCTGCAATCCCAGCACTCTTGGAGATTGGGACCATCCTGGAGAATTTTATAAGACCCTGTCTCAAAAAATAAAAGGTACTAAGGATGTAGCTCAGTGATATAGCACTTACCTCTCTGTGTGAGGGCCTGGGTTCCATGGGGGTGGGCTGGAAAAGATCAGAGGGGACAAGGAGACCTGGCCTTAGCTGCTCCTCTCTCTGCCCTTATCCAGGACTGTGGGCACTGACCCTGGCCTGGCAGGCAGAGAAAGGGACTCTGACTACATTGGCACGCTCCCTGGGAGGCACCCACCAGCTCGTGCATGGCTCCTGGGCAGACAGGGCTGCTCTTTTGTGTTGGTTCTGGGAAACGATTAGCTTTGGGGGTGGGGGTGGCATTTGGTGCCTCTTTCTCCAGAGGGATGGGACTGTTGTGTCAGTCAGGATAATAAAACTTGCTAAGTATGTCTCTTTGTTCAGACACCCAGTACTATTTTTCTCCCAGTCATGAAGTCAACACTGCTGTAGGTGTGACACTTAAGTGAGTAGGTTTTTATTTCTGTGCCCAAGGTACAAGCAGTACTGCTTCCTTTCTGAGTGTGCCCAGGGAGGCGACATGTCCCAGAAGTCCACTGGGGGATGTAGACAGCTCAGGCTGCAGGTCCCATGCAGGGTCTCCCTTGGTGAACTATGAGAGGCCCCCATAATGGTAGGCTCAGAACTTTTCTCCACCAATTGGTTGTGCTGGTGGGTGCCAGATGAACATAGGTTGGAGCAGGAGGGAGGTGTCCCCACTTGTGTGACTCGCCCACCACAGTGGGAGTCGAGGGAAGGACAGGTGAGGACAGAGGCTCCAGGTGCTACTACTTCCAGGGACATCTCTGGGAACCCCTTTCTTTCCATGAGCTGGGAACCCCACCCCTGCTCCCCTAGCAAGGTGCACTGGGCTCCAGCCTGTTCTTCCACTTCCCTCATGGTGGTGGGGACACACACATATCCCCATCCCACCTCTGCAGTGAGCATGTCCTGAGTCTGACTTGGTGACAAACAAGGTCATAGCTCTGGGAAGTCTATAGGCACCTGCTAGGCTAGCAGAGCTGGCACTGACCTTTCGCTGTGGGGCTGACTGCCTGAGGCCCGGAGGACAGGACAGACAGCCACAGAGGGCTCTGTTACCAGGCGTGAGGACAAGGGCTCCCCTGCCAGGGTCCTCTGGGGTCTGTGCTTCTCTGAAAGCCCGTGGGGCCGTTTCCCTGTCAGTCTGGCTTCAGAAGCTCAGGAGCTGCCTCTGCTGTCAGGGGCCACACTTCTAATCCATTGTCTCTGGCACTGACTGCTGTGGTGTGAAGCTCAAGGTTCTCCTGATTCAGATCTCTGCAAGTCATGCAAGTCTGCTTTTTCCTTTTGAAATTTGGGAGAAGTTTTTATCCTTTTATGAAGTTCAACAATCTCACCTTGGGACTGGGTTGCCCTCTCTTGGTAATAGTGCAAGAAGACCCAGCTCAATTCACTGCAAGCTGTCCACTCCTTTATTCAGCAAGTACTCACTGAGTATTTACTGTACCCCAGGTACTGGTTTAAGTTCTTAGGAGACAGCAGTGAAGAAAACAGGCAAAACTCTTTGGCTTTGTGGCTTTTACAGATTAATTGGCTGGCTTTCTGTCGCTAGAACAAATATCTGAGACAATCACTGACTCTAGCTTTGGGCCTGTGAATGAGGCAGTACCTCTCGGCAGAAAAAGAAAAAGGGTGGACCTGTCCTCTTGTGGACCCCAATAATCTGAAGGCCTCCTTCAAAGCCCCACCTCTTGGACTTCACACCTCCTACTGGTGTCACTCTGGGGCTGAACCTTCAGCACACCGACCTTTGCTGAACGCTCAAGATTCCTAGGGCTGGGGTGCAGCTGAGGTGAGGGGCTGAGCACTTGCCTACCCAGGTGTGGCCTGGCTTCGATCCCCAGCACTGCAGAATTAAAAAAAGAAAAGGAAAATCAGGAAGAGAGAGAGAGAGAGAGAGAGAGAGAGAGACAGAGACAGAGACAGAGAGAGAGACTAGAGCTACAGTAGCATGTGTGTGTATGTGTCTGTACTGGAGATTGAACCTAGGGCCTTTACACTGAGCTATACTCCCAACGCTTTTTATTTTTTATTTTCCACTAAGTTGTCCAGGGGGGGCTAGAGGTTGTGATCCTCCTGCCTCAGGCCTCCAGAGTACTGGGATTACAGGTGTGTACCACCATGACCACCAACACGGTTTGATGACTAATTCTGGCCTGTTTGGTTTGTTTTAATCTAGAAACTCAAGGTTTGTTCCCCCACCTCCCACTCTACCTTCACATTCATTCCAAACTCTGCCATCGCCCCGCTTCCCTCCAAGCTCAAACCTGCTCTCCTGAACCACCCACTTGCTCCTTAGTGACCCATGTGGCTTCCAAGGCCAGCCAAGTGCTGAAGCACACACTGCCCCACTGACCTGTCTGCGCCCAAGGCAGGCAGCAGCTGCTTGCTGAGTTGGCCCAAGATGATGGCCCAGGGCATCAGGACATGATCATGTACACTCTTTTCTACATGCTTCTGAGACCCTGAGGTGGCTGAGGTTCACTTTCTCTGTCTTGTTCAGCCTCCCTTGCTGCTCGTGTGTGAACCTGACAGAAGTAAGTATAGTTTGTAAGAACTGCTACTCTGTGTTCAAAATTGAGTCGCAAGAAAAAGAGACAGGCAGGGGACAGCTGGAACAGTGCCACTTTCTCAGAGAGAATGAGAAAAGAGAGCCGGAGGGTGCCTCAGCTGGGAGTCTTATGGTGTCCTCTGTGCCTCTTGCACTGTGGGGGTCTCAGTGTGACAAGTGGGACTCTGGGGCCCTACGTTTCCAGTCATGACCAGCATCTGTGTCACCTGGTACTGCATCCAAGAAACAACCATCTGTCTCCTTTCTGGAAGAAAAACTGGTTGAACTAGATTTTTTGATAGATTATATAGCACAGTGCAGGAACTTGTGGGTGATTCAAAGAATTTTCAAGAGTACCTGATTCTTACCATCTGGGATAAAGCTTTCCACAGAGATCGAAGAATCATTTGATCTCCAGAGAAGATGTGACCTATGTACTAGATTTTCATCCACAATGTCACCCATGGTGTTTGGGAGGTTGCAGGCTCCTGAGTGACAATGATGGACAGACACTGTGCCCAGAGCTTTATCCATAGCCTGTGAAAATCTACAGCAAGCTTGAGACAGCCAGACAGACCCTGGCCATCAGACAAGGCCATCAGACCCTGCGTCTCAGCAACATGAAACTGAAAACAGCAAAAGAATGAGGCAGCTCCTGATGGGGCTAAGACTTTCAAGTCCTGCAATGCTATTTCTGTGATGTCCACAGGGATTCATGGATTCACACGCACAGGGACATCCAGTGAGTGCCCAGGATGTTCCAGGCACTGCCCCAACTACCATGCACACAGAAACCTCCAAGGCTGCTCTCATCAGCGAGTACGTCCAGGAAGACAGCAGAAGTGGCGTGGCCTGTGCTGTCCTGAGCACCGTGGGCACCCAGATCACAATGGCAAATGTTCCCAGAGCTCCACAAACTAAACATAGGACAGAGAGTAAAATGTGGCTGAAGGGTGAAATGGCATGCCTGATGGGCCAAGCTGCAAGACAGATGCCACTGTGGGTGACATGGCGTAGGAGGAGCCCGCTTTGTAACTGCTATGTGCTGAGGCCACTCAGGATTCAAAAGGTATTTTCTTCCAATAGTGAGGACAACAATATTCAATGTATCAATTATTATGAATGCACTACTAATGTGTTTTGAAACTACCATATTGTTATTTCTTTTTAAAAATAATTTTTTTTTTTTTTAAAAAGGTATTTTCCTCCAATAGTAAGTTAAGCTGAGCTCATTCTAGCTTTATAAGTTTTCCCAGTGGTACAAAATATTTGCTTTCATGTTCTCATTTTATAAACTCCTACTTAATTTTTTTTTTTTTCACTTTTAAACTTTCTTGGTTAGAAGCTAAGACACAATTACACGTATCCAGGCCTGTGCAGGCTGGAGGCCAAGGATTGCACTTTTCTCCTCCTGGTGACTGGGCCGCGGGTTCCTAAGGCCTGCAGCTTGACTGGCTCGTGTGTAGACAGCGCCCTCCACTGGAGGCCTCCCGCAGGTGCTTCTCCACGCTTTGAGCAAGACTCTGGAGAAAGGTCCTGGGTGGTTTGCTAGCTTTTTCCCATCATAGGCTGCTTATCAGCAGATAACACACCACGAACATTCCGTTTTTCTTTTTATTTTTTGAGGCAGGTTCTTACTCTAGTTCAGTCTGGCCTCAAATTTATAGTGATCCTCCTGCCTCAGCCTCCCAAGGGCTAGGATTACAGGTGTATGACACCACATCTGGCATATTCCACTTTATTAATGAAAAAATTTTGAAGTTAGGGTATCTATCTTTTCAAACTTAAAAGAGCTTGTTAGCTGGTGTGATGGCTCATGCTTGTAATTCCAGCACTTGGGAGGCTGAGGCAGGAGTATTGTAAATTTGAGCTCAGCCTGGCCACATCAGTGATTTGTAAAACTCAGTTTCAAAATTAAAAAAAAAAAAAAAATAGTCTGGGTATGTGCTTCAGGTTGAAGCTCTTGAGTTTAATTCCTAATATCACACACACACACACACACACACACACACACACACACACACTTCAGATGGAGCTCAGTGCCAAAAGGAAGTTAACACAGTGAGAACGGAGTGACAGGCAGGGCTGGGGCTACATTTGATGAAGTGGTCAGGGAAGCCTACGAGGAGGGGACCTAAGAAATGACAGAGACACAGGATGGAAAGAGGAGGAACAGAACACCCAGGGTGAGGCAGGGATGTTGAGGCAGATGGAGGGTGCTCTTTCAATATGGCAGAGAAGTAAGATCTAGGGTAGCATCCAGTCCGCACCTTGCAGACCCTGCTCAGAAGCCACAGGAGTGTTTTATACAGGGACTGGAGCCAGCTTGGCCCCCATGATTCCAGCCTCTGGATGTTTCCTTTGGGCGTGGCTCCTACCACACTGGTCTGTATAACCAATAGGACCCTGCGAAAAGCACAGATGTGACTTCCGATATTGAGTCATAAAAGTGCTTGACTCCCTCTTGCTGTTCTGGGGAAGTAGCTGTGACCAGGACACTGTCAGCCTGAGGAGAGACCCTTGCTATAGCCAAGGCTATATGAGTGAGACACTAGAAGGAGAGCCTCTAGCCTGCTCTGGCCTTCTCCAACCAAGTCTTAACTATAGCAGCATGGGGCACCCTGAGCTAGAACTGCCCAGCTGAGCACCACTGAAGTCCCCCACCCTCAGCTGTGTGTGTGTGTGTGTGTGTGTGTGTGTGACAAACACATTTTGTTTTCAGCCTGAGTCTTATGATTTGCTACTGCATTCTACTACCCATGGCTGCTCTGAGTCTGGTTGGTGGGGCTTTTGCTTGGATAGCTGGGCATTTTGGACAGTGGCCCAAATAGCCCAGATGACAGAGGCAGGGGCAGAGAGCACCCCAGAAGCACTGAGTCTCTGCTGTTGTGTGGAGGGAGACAGCAAAGACCTGCACTGCAGCTTTTGGTTCTGGCCCAGGCCTCACAAGTTTCTGCATATTCTTCACTATAAATGCTCCATGATTGGGGTGACTTGAGTGAGCTCTCTTCCTCTTTCCACCCAGAGCAATTCCAGTCCCAGTGCTGGGCTGCTGTCTCGTCTTCTGCTCCACAGCGCCGATGTGCAGTGATGGTTCCTCCACCTGTGGCACCCTCTCTGGGAAGATGTCAGAGCTTGTGGCTGTGCCTGCCGGTGGGCTGAGATGGATGTTAGGGGCATTCTAATAGGATTTAGTGACAGGTGTCAGAGTCTCAGCTCACTCTAACGACTTTCTGAAAGTCAGAAACAAAAATTTTCTTTCTTTTGTCATTTTCCATTTTAGCATCAAGTACAAAACATATTAAGTATAAAACTAGGTAAAGAGATACAATACTAGAACCAGGGAACACAGCCTTCTCTTCCCAGCCTTTGATTATGTAGCTGGCCTCCAATTTTTCTCTAATACAAAGAGCTCTTTGACACAGCATGCTTGGCCCCATATGCAAGTACAGTTGAGCTGGCTTTCCAAAGGATGGATTGTTGCAAGTTTATCAACATATTTGACATGCCAATAATTCTTCCAAATGCCCTTCCAAAGACGATCAATATACAATACTTGGAGTATATAAGAGCATTTCTTTTCTTACGCCAATGTTAGATATTATCAAGTTTCGATGTGCATTTCTGACACAAATGTCATTTCTAGACTGCTGCTCATTTGAATTTCTCTCGTGAACTGCCTGTTCTTACATTTTCCCCAGTTATATACTGAAATAGAAAGCTTTATCTTCTGTCTGAAGAGGCCATATCTTATAGCTGTTACGCACACTGCATATATTGTCATTTGTCCTTTATCTTTGTTAGTCTTTTAGAACTCGTCAATTTTTATGAGGCCAATTCTGTTTTTCCTTTAGGGATTCTACGTTTTGCTTAGGTTTTGTCTTCTAAAAGTCTAAAAATTTTTATATTTCCAAGAACCTCCATTCTGTTTAATAGCAGATCCTACATGCCCTTCAGAAAGGTTGTACCAGCCCACAAGGCTTGTGTATTCCCCAATCTCCCTTTTAAAGTCTGTGCTAACGGTGAGCAGTATGTGTCTCATCATTTAAATTAGCACATCTTGGGGCCGGCGAGATGGTTCAGTGGTCTAAAGCGCCTGCTTAGGAGGGCTCAGGCAACTGCGGGGACTGCAGTTTGATCCCCGGCACCACATGCTGTGCCAGCGCCACCACCAGGGCAGGCTGAGCCAGCCACAAAATGAATAAATAAAAAAACAAACAAACACAACAAGCAAACAAATAAATAAATTAAAAAAAGTTTAAAAAAAAAATAAATAAATTAGCACATCTTTGTTTTTTTTAAAAAAACAATTGCCCATTAAGAGTTGGTGTGGTGTGGTGTGGCATGTGGAGCTGGTGATTGAACCATGGTCTGGTGCTTGACTGCGTTTGCCCAATTGGAGCTTTAAACAACTGAGCTAACTGGCAAGCTCCCAGCATATCTTTAATTGTGAGTGAGGCCCAGAGTCTGTCTGTCTGTCTTTCTTTCTTTCTTTCATTTGGTGCAGGGTCTTGCTACGGAGCTTGGATTTGTAGTGATCCTACTAGCTCAGCCTCCCCAGTGCTGGGATTACAGGCATGTGCCACCCTGCCTGGCTCTGGGGTCAGCACGACACATGGTACTGGGGATCGAGCCCTGGCCCTTGTGCTTGCCAGGCAGGAACTTAAACCACTGAGCTATCGCCCCAGCTCCCCAGTCTTTTCATATGGGTATTAGTTATTTGTATTTCTTGATCTGTGAGTGTTTGGTTTTTCTCTTGTTGGCCTGTTGGACTTTATCTTATTGATGGAAGGTGGCTGTTTAGGAAGGAAATGAGCCCCGTATCCTCACCTATATGGTGAGTCATTTCCCCCAGCTGCTTACCTGTTGTCTGCTGCCACATCTGCTACTGGCCAGCTGGTGCGGCAGATGGGAGCGGGGTGGGCCCTCACCACACCCAGCAGTGCTAGGGCCAAGGTGCTACCAGACGCAAAAGCCAGCGTGTCCCTCAGGCCGGCTCCTCCTTTCCCAACACACTGAGGCTTGGACTTTTCACCTTCCATTCAGCTCCATCTATTTGCCATTCACTTTTCAGGGTTCTTTATTTCTTTTAATTTCTGAAAATGAGGGCATTCCTTTGAAGTTTCTAGCCTGATTGTCAAAATACATCCTTTCTTGGTTATGTTTAGAGATTTGTGAGATGCAAAAATGGA
Source organism: Capromys pilorides (assembly GCA_004027915.1). Classification (NCBI taxonomy): domain Eukaryota; kingdom Metazoa; phylum Chordata; class Mammalia; order Rodentia; family Capromyidae; genus Capromys; species Capromys pilorides. The sequence goes on from PVKN010008194.1 coordinate 12,850, forward strand.
GTAAGTGCTCAGCTGCCATTTTGAGCCACTTTCCCTGCTGTTAATTCTAATGTAGTCACATAATTGATTCCTCTCATCGTTTGTTTCTTGTGGTTTTTAAATTGATTTATTCCAAACTTTCAGGCTTAGAATCAAGCCGTCTGCAAAGATCATTTTACCAAGCTCGTTGACTGTTTAACAAGCTCACATGTGTGAGTCATACTCTCATTCATTCAAGTGAGATGATGAAGCAGACTTTTTTAAAAAAATTAAAAAATAAAAACTGACCTCTAGCCCAGAGGCTGGAGACTTGGGACTCCATGTTCCTTAACGGCCCCTGCAAGGCACTGACTGACCACCAGATGGCGCTGTGTGGAGGAGCAGGAGCAGCAGCAGCAGCAGCTGCCGCCGCCGCCGCCTCCCTCCTTCATCTCCAATGTGCTTTCTTTCATCTGGACTAATACTGGAGATCAATAGATGTGATAAGAACATCCATGAATTCATCACACTTGGTCCTCCGTGTTGGAAACTCTGTGGTTCGCACTTGTGTACTGTCTTTGTTCTACTCTTCCTGTCTCCTTTGGGCTGTCCAAGCCTGACCTTCCTCAGCCCTCATCAGCCCTTTCCTGCAGCTCTGTAGAGGCCAGCAGCCCATAGGAGTGAGGGGTGGGAATGGGAGGGTAGGGGCTGTTGGGGGGTCAGGGCTCCAGATGGAAAGAAGGCTTTGGAGTATGCACAGATAAGAGAGCTGCTGATGACGGGGCTAACCCCGGAGATATGTTGGCATTTGAAGTCCCACCCTCCATGATGCTTTGAGGTCCAGCCTCTGCCTGGCCTCACTGTGGGGTGCTGATCTCCAGCCCCCCGGGTGGGAAAAGATGAAGTAGTACTGCTCTTGGTGCTAGGGAAGTGGGACAGTGTCACACGGCAATTCTCCAGAGCCAGCTGAGCTGGCTAGCTGCAGGAAATGACACTGTGGGTCACCAGCTCCCAGGCCTGCCTGATGGGAAACAGAAAGAAGGCAGTGTGGCCAAACCAGCCAGATGGGGACATAGCCTGGGGACACAGGACAGTCATGTCCCCAGGCTGCTCCCCAGGGAGTTTGACTTCACAAGCAGCAAGCTGGAGCAACTCTTCCCAGGGGGCCCAGGAGAAGGTCTGGCCAAGCATCATGCAGGTAGGCACATAGCAAATCTCTGCTCCAGGCGTTACCATTAGTGCAACTGTTTCGGCGACTTCCAAGTTTTGCCTTTCTCCATTCCTTCTTCAGATTCTGAGAGAAGATACCCAGTGGACTGTAAGGATGAGCAAGCATCACAAGGATAGTTTCACTGGCCTGGCTTCTGGCTCCAGGAGGGGACAGCCTAGGAAACCTCCAGCTGCTGTGGTTCCACCCTGGAGCCAGCGGAAGGCCCAAGTGCTTGTGGAGCTGTTTGGAGTAAGCAGGCTGAAGAAGCTGCAATACTTACAGGCCAGGCATGGAGCAAGGCAAGAGTACCAGTCCTCTAAGGTTGGTCCTTAGGCTGCTGCACCAACAGCCAGTCTACCAGGCGATGTAGCTGGCCACTGCACATGCCCAGGGCAGTTTGATTCTTTTCCACACATCTCATTGTCTTTGTGAAGTCTAGCAACCATAGAACCATTTAATAGAAAGGGCAACAGCAAAATAACAGCAAACATTTAGGAAGCACCTCAAGAGATGAGTATCCCTACCCCATTTAATGGATGAGGACACAAGCACAGAGGCCCCGGGCAGGCAGGCAGATAGGCAGGCAGGACACCAGATTCAAGGCAGGTCTCTGTTCTCCCACAGCCAGGCTGTGGCACCCAAGCAGTGAGTACTCCCCTGGTCTTGGTCCTGGGCACGTCTGTTACTGCCTGAAGCCCTGGCTCCCTTCACTCTCAAAAGGGTGCTGGCTGCCATGATCCATTAGGAAGAGAGGGTACACACTGTCACACAGCAAGACGCTGCTGGGCAGAGCTTGGGACATGTGGTTCCCAGCTTCCTCCAGCTGCTTGGGGTTCTGCCTCTGGGTGCCCACTGTGCTAGGCCCTTGGGCGTCCTGCTAATGTGGTGGCCCTCACTGCCCAGTTTCTTGGAAGCAACTTTCCCAGAGAGTACCATTGCTCCAAGGTTCCTGACTCATGTTTGAATGAAAAGCTTGGTTTTTTTCCTTATGACACCCCATGTGCAAAGCAGTGGTTCTTCTATTATGGTGGTTCTGTTTTCATAGTTTTAGTTCCTTGTGGTTAACCACAATCCAAGAATATTCAATGGACAATTCTAGAAATAATTAAAAATAATTTTTGGAAACAAGGTCTTTGTTGTCCAGGCTGATCCCAAACTTCTGGGCTCTAGCTATCTTTCTACCTCAGTTTCCCAACTGAGACTACATACAAGTAGGTACCACTATGCCCATCTATAATTCAGAAATTATAATCTTTATAATCAATTGTTATGGTTATTCTATTTTATAGTTTTCGATTGCTATTATAGTGTGCATAGATAGCTGTACGCTGCCCACGGTCCCAGGCACCAGTGGGACACTTGGAACATGGGGGGAACAAAGGGAGACTGCACTAACAAATAGGTCTCCTCCCTGTTTTCATGCATTATTGGGAAGTGGCTGTTTGGTCCCAGGTAGGAGTGATAGGTCCTGAAGTGGGTCCCTAGGCTCCTCCTCACACTGGGCTCTCCCTTGGGGGACAGAGTGACAAGGATGACCCTGGTGCTGGAAGTCAGAGTGAGTCAGGTACAGCCAATACTTTGGTCATTCAGAGAACTGGAGGAAGGCAGGCTCTTCCCCAGAATCAGCTCTGTGGTTTCAAAAGCAGAGCCATGTGCAGAGGACACACAGGTGTGTCTGCCACCTGTCTGACCCAAGCTCACAGGCTCATGGCTCCAAGGGCTTTTTTTGGGCTCAGGTGTCTGAGATGGACAAGGAGCCCTCCTGGTTCCAATGGGCCCTGCCAGGACCAGCTCCCGGGCACAGGGTGATTTGAGGTCCATCCTGCTTCTTCTGAAACCAAGGGCCACACACGGCCAGTTCTGCTTATGGCATGGCAGAAGCACATGGGGACAGGCTGTGCTGCACAAATGTCACATCATGGCCTTGTGCATCTCTCTGGCTCCAAGTATCTCACTGGCCAGAGCAAGTCACAGAGCAGAGCACAGCAAAGGCACCTGGAGGCAGGTACTGGGACTTGCACATTCTGCCCTCCTGGTGGGAGAGCTGAATGAACAGGGGACAACCAGAAAAGCTGGCAGAAAGTCATTTTTTAAGAGGTCAAGGACTGCTGGGTGTGGTGATGCATTCCTGTATGCCCAGCACTTGGGAAGCTGAGGCAGGAGGATCACTGCAAGTTCAAGACCAGCCTGGACTACAAAGTGAGCCCATGATCAGCCTCAGCTACACAGCGAGACCCTGTTTCAAAAAAGACAAAAACAAGGGCTGGTGAGATGGCTCAGCGGTCTAAAGCGCGTGTGTCGGGGAGTTTAGGCCACCACAGGGACTGTGGCTCGATCCCAGGCACCACATGCTGCGCCGCCCTCCAACCCCCAGGGAAGGCTGAGCCGGCCATAACACAAACAAATAAATGTGGTTTAAGAAAATAAAATAAACTTTAAAAAAAACCCCACAAAAACAAAAAAATAAAAGGTCAAGGAGAAGCCCTATGTAGTGCCGTATGCCTGTGATCCCAGTAGTCTGGGAGGCTGAGGCAGAAAGATTACAGGTTTAAGCTCAGCCTAGGGAACTTCGCAAGACGTTGTCTCAAAATCCAATCAAGAGATGTAACTCAGTGCACAAAAGATGGGATAATCCCCAACTGAGGAACAGCAGTGAGAGTGAAGGAAGTAATTGTTTGCCTAGCAAGAATCCAGACCTCTCAGCAGGCTTCCCTGAAGAGGAGTCGCTGGACATAGGCCTTGAAGGAGATGTGGGCTTTTGCCCAGTGAGGGTGTGAAGGGATGGGCACGGCTGTCAAGCAGTGGAGTATGAAGTGTGCGAGGCCCGGTTCCCTGATACACTTCCTTCAACTTTTTTTTCTGAGACAGAGTCTTGCTGTGTGGTTAAGGCTGGCCTTGAACTCACTATGTAGACCTGACTGACCTTGAACTCACAGTATTCTCCTGTCTCACCCTCCCAAATGCTGGGATTACAGGTATGCACCACCACACCTGGCTACACTCACTCTCTTTATTCCCAGATTCTAAAATACCAACTAAGTGTCATCAAATACAAGGTCAAGAGCTATAGATTTTTCACACATAATTGCATGCAAGGCTGTGCTGGCGCGTGCACCAGTCTCACGGGCACACACTGGCCAGTTTCACGGCTCACCTGTGTCTGGCACAAGCGGGTCAGCCCTGCTGGGAGATTCCAGGGTGACAAGCTGAGCCACTGAGTGGAGTGCAAATAGCTCCAGGATGGGAAAGCAGGCAGTGAGCAGAGAATCTGCACACAGAAGGGAGGCCAAGACAATGGTGGGAACGATGGTTACAGGACAGGATGTAAGCAGTGTGAGCCACGACAATGTAAAAATGTCAACTCACAAAATTGGGGAGGGAAGGAACTGGGAAATGGCGGTGAGCTCATTTCCTCCTTCCAACCAGGGGTGTCCAGAGATGCCACCTGTAGCCAAGGTGAAAGCACAGATCCAGCCACTTACTAGCTTGCTTGCTTTCAGAGAAATAATTCAGACACATAAGCAACAGTAATGATTTGCGGCTTGGCAAGTTCTTTAGTGACGTACATGTTGGTTTCCTTTCATTCTCTTGTTTAAATCCTTTTTTCTAAAGAGCAGGTATTACATGAGCTCATTTCTTGAACATTTCCACACAGCTGCCTGAGCTGTACTCTACCTATGTATATACAGTGATATGCTCTGTCCTAGTGTCCCCAGGATTTTTTTGTGAGGTCCTGGGTTTCTGGGTCACTTGAAATAAATTTTTTGGAACCTTGTTTTGTTCATTGTTTTGAGTCGGCATCTCACTTTACAGACCAGGTTGGTCTTGAACTCACTATGTATCCCAGGTTGGCCTTGTACTTGTAGTGATCTTCCTAATTAAGCCTTCCCAGTGCTGAGATTACAGGTGTGCACCATCAGGCCCAGATGTTTTTGGTTTGGAACTATTTAGTGTCATGTTTTTTTTTATAATAAACATGTACTATTTTTATAAAAGGAAAGCCCTCTGATTTGTTTTGCTATTTTTTTTCTTGAGATAGGGTCTCACAAGGTAGCCCTGGTTGGTCTCAAACTCACAGTGATCCTCCAGCCTTTGTCTCCTAAATTCTGGGATTACTAGCATGCACTACTATGCCTGGCAGTAAAACCCTTTTTAAAAAAAAATTAAAGCACTTTTTTAAAAACTATTATTTTTGGTCCTGGGAATTAAACTTAGGACTTTGTGCTTGCCAGGCAGGCACTGCACCACTGAGCTACATCCCTGGCCCAAAACACATTTCTTGAGAATAAAATAATGCTCCTTTGGCAGGCTCCCACTTCACTTGTGCAGACTGGCCAGGTGGCAGCCAGGCACCTGGGCTTGCTCCTGAGACCAGCTTCAGGTCCCAGGTGGTCTGTGGCAGAGGCAGCTGTGGTCCCCCAGATGGTTCCTGATGCACTTCTGAGCCTTGGAGTTGGGGGCAGTAGAAAGTGGGGAGGCCACTGGTCAGGGGAGCTGGGAGTTGGGGAGCAAGGCCTTGTGCCTCTGGCTCTAACTGGGTGACCTGGGTTTTTACAGGCCTGAGAAGTCATCCTCACTGGGCCTCACTGTCAGGTTCTGTGACAGACATGTGACACACAGTGTTTGGATGGCCATGGGGCACAGGATTTACTTCTTACCAACACCGCTCTCAGCTTGGGCCTTGGCTACATAGGAGTAGCAGGCTGGCTGTCTCTGGGCCTGAGAGCCACGTTTACAGGCTCAGCTCCATGCTTTGCCCATGCTGGGACACAGCCCCAGAAAACCTTGATTTCCACACTTGTACAGCAGATCACACTCAGTGAGCAACAGAACTGAATAACATCAGAAGCATGACGAAAATCCAGAATTTCTAATTGGTGGACACTGTCTTGGAAAAAAGTGACAGATCCATGCAGCAGATAATACTTAGTCACTGACAATGATTGAGCACTTACTATGTGTTGGCACAATTCTAAGTGCTTGAATTGTGCACACTGATCTCACCCTCTCAGCACGACATGGGGCTGCTGTTCCAGTCTAGAGAGGAGGACACTGAGGTAGAGAGAGTGAAACTACTCTCTCTGCTGACTCCTTAGGCAGGGGCAGAGAGGAGGAAGCCAGGTAAGAGGTTGCGGGAGGGAGGACAGGGCCCAGCTGAAACAGGCCAGGCCCTGACATGTAGAAGCCAAGAGACTGGGCATGGCCCCCAGAACGCTCATGGCCCCTTGGAGGAGTGGGGATGAGCCCAAGCTGATGACAGGAGGGACAGGTAGAGGAGTGGTTATCAGTCTGAGGCCTGAGCAGGAGAGGAGAGGGTGTCCCATGAAATGTACACCCTGAGTGGTGAAGCAAGAAAGGAAGAGGCTTTGTGACAAAGGGCGTGGACAAAGGGCTCTGGTGTGTAGAAAGTTCAGAATGGAGCTGGGCAGAGGGGGATACAGATGAGTGGGCTGGAAGGGAGGAGGCTAGGGCAGCTGGACTTGTCCTGGGAAGGAAGAAGCAGGGGTTGAGGGGAAGTGGCCCGGGGCTTGTTTTTGGGAGGGTAGACTGAGGTGCATAAAGTCCCACGGGAAGATCAGATTACAGGACACCAGAAATGTGGGGGAAACAGAGTTGGGCAAGTTTATAAGGGAGAAGCCAGGTGTAAGGATGTACATTCGTAATCCCAGCACTCAGGAGGCTGAGGCAGGAGAATCACTGTGAGTTCAAGGCCAGCCTGGACTACATAGTGAGTTCAAAGCCAGCCTGAATTACTTAGATAGTAAGACCCCGTCTCAAACAAAAGAAAGGAGAGAAAAGAAGTTACATAGGAGAAGGGACATGTGGGAGCAGTGGGGCATGAGAACTGTCTGATGGTTTGCAAATACTGGACCAGACAGGAGACCTCAGCAGTCTGAAGAGGACTGAGAGGGAAGGAGTGGGGAGGGCAGGTGGTAACTGGGTGAGTGGGGAGGGATGGTCACAGGGCTTTTCCTGGGAGTGGTAAAGATGAGGTACAGTGGCACACAGCAGCAAGAGGGCACTGAAGGCACCACGCAGGCCCAGGCCGGGACACAGCAAGGGGAGGGTGGGAGAAGACTACCAGGCTGAGGGAAGGGGCGAGGGACAGAATTCACAGAGGGGTCAAAAAAGAGGGGGTGTAGATCAGAGCCCCAGAAGTCAGGGTCAGAGGTGGCCTTTCCAAGGCTGATCTCGACTCAGCTTCATGGTGGTGTTAGTGGGTACCATGTCTCTGCTGAGAAGGGCATAGCAGGGTCTGGCCAGGGAGGCAGCAGAGCCAGCGGCCTCCAGGGTGCCCTGTGTCCTTGGCACTTGTTGCAAAGGATCTTGTACTCTGTGCACATGGTAAGGACGTGATCCCCACACACTCTCCCTGTACCAGGGGTGAAGAATAATGACCACTGTCACACACTTTACTGTGCCATTTTTAATTATGAAAGATGTAAAATGATGCATTATAAAACTTGGAAGCTACTTTATACAAAACCCAATCTTTAAATATTGCTTAACAAGGATCCTGGGAGTTAGCACACTGGCGGGAAGTCTGACTAGTTGCTGCCATGGTCCCAACCATAAAGCTATGGAGCTGTGTTGGCTCAGAACCACACGCACATGCATCAGAAGCTCCTGGAGAGGCAGGGCCAAGTGTCTTTTACAGCACACATGGACTTGGACACACAATATCTCAGCTCAGGCAACACACACCAGACTTAGAAATGCATCAGGGTGAAGGAGAAGTGGCGGTGGCCCTGATGCAATCAGGGCAAGTTTCTCCTAATGCCCTATGTCTTAAAAACAATACAGAAAAAAGAAATGGAAACACAGAGAGGTTTTTAGTTCTATGTTGTTTAAATGCTAGTAGATGAGCGTAGTGGACTGATTTCTTGTGGTAAAATGAAATATTAAAAATAACTTTGAAGTCTGGAGCCACTTCCCATGCCGAGGACTACGGCTGGTTAGCTCCAAAGGCAGCAGAGAGCACAGACTGCACAGACTTAAGACCAAGACAGGTGACACCAGACCTGGTGTGTCCACAGCCTCATCCAGCAAAGTAGACTGTACACTGCCCAAAACCTTCATAAGGAAAAATCAGTGGGAAGGCCCTGGGGTAAAATTAATTCAGTGCTAAATTACACTGTCCTCAGTACCACCTTCCCAGGGTACTCACCCTTCCACAGTCCCTGCAGAGCCCGTGGCAGTGCAACTCCTCCTGTGGGCCTTGGAGTGGGAGACAGCAGGGCTGCTGTGCAAAGCAGACTGGCACCATGACACAGTGGTGTCCCAGGTTAAGTAAGGCACTATATGGAGAGTAGATTATGCTGGCACTTCCTTTCTGCAAAAACCATAACTCTTATAACATTGGCAGCATTCCCTTTTAGGGACATCCTCTTCCGGGGCCTCTGAAATAGGAACTGGATTCTGGGGTGCTGGGTAGCATCCCTACTGAGAGCACTTTCACTGTAACAGAGTTGCCCTACTCTGAGATCTCAAGCATGGAGGCATCTAGGAGTTTAACTGGGCATCAGACTTGCAGAGGGGGCCAACAGCTCATTCTTGAGTGGAAATCTGATGAAGATGACTCTAGGACGACCTCCTACCTTAACAGCAGAGGCTCAGGCAAACAGGCAGACAGGAATAGTCAAATTCTGAGGAAGGTGGAGTGATGCACCATGGTGTTAGAAAGGTTAGAGGTCAGGCCTCTGAAGACAGAAGAGAAATAGGCAAGGGCTGGTGAGCTCACCAGTAGGGACAGAAACATTCCCTTGCCATGGGCAGAGAGAGTGAGCTCCTTGTGCATCTGTGTGCACAAAGGCTCTGGCATGTACCCCCTTTAGGACTCCCCACTCTGCTTGGTGCCTCTCTGCATAGCTGCTGGACACTACAGGTTCCATTCCCAGGCTCAGTTTGTGGAAGGAGGCACTGCTGGAAATCCCATATTACCGTTTAAGGCATTAATGAGTTCATGATAGTTCTGTGGATTAGGTCTTTGTTTACTATGAACCTTCTGTTCCAACCTCACAGCACAAATCTCTATCTGAAGCAATTTAGAGCAGAACACAGATATCAGACGGCAGCTCTCGTGAAGCGAAAGCCTCATGAGGATCTGCAGGTGCCAGCCCTGGGGAGGGCTGGGTTTGCCCAGCCATAATGGATCCACTTGAGTGGCAATTCCCACCTTCTACTGTGGAGCAGAATCCCAAGGAGAAGGATCTGGCCATCGAGTGTTAGAAGCACAGTAAGGTGCATAGTGACTTGAGCACAGGCACCAGCATGGGGAAAGTTAAGCTCAAAAGCCCCCCCCACCCCATGGAGAACGGAGCAGCTCCAGGCAAGATACCTTGCCACCAAGCCGACCTACGCGTGCACCCAACACACAGTTATGCAGTATGGTTTCTGTGCTAAATACCTGTAAGGCACTAGGAGTAAGAGACAATCTCTGCTCTCTAGGAACTTGTGGTCAGACAGGGTTACAGGAAACTCCCAATCCACAAAGCAGAGCTCAAGGCTGGGGGTGCTGCATTTGGCCAGAGGGAGGGAAGTTTGTGCTTGTCTAGAGTTGTCCCTGTGTCTGTGGGCTACCTGCAGTGCCCTTTCTTCCTTTGCCTCCAGACGGAGCTCAGTTCTTCTCAGGCTCATCCATTCCCGGGGTACTTTTTCAGTAACTAAATAAAATAGTCTTCCTTTTCCTCCTGTCTTTAAGAAAAAGGTGTAAAGCAGCAGAAAAGAGACTAGAGACTGGAAGAAAACAAACTAGCATTCTATTTGCTAGACTCAAGCCTGTCCTAGGGCTGGAGGCTACACTTCTTCATACAGTAAGCGCCTGACAAAGCTGTAGGCAGCTTTGTTGGCATGGCTCTGAGCAAAGCCCTGGGATGGTACCAGCTGGAAGGCACCATATGGTTGGGTTGGAGAAGGCAGTGTGGTGTTCCAGTACCACTATGTGATGCTGAGCCAGCTCTGAGTTCAGCGCCCTGACGACCTCCCATGCCAGGCTGTCTTCAATGTGGACTGAGATCAGTGGTTCTGAGCATGACACAATGCTACTGAGGCCTTCTGTTATGTGAGCTTTTCTACTTTTACACACAGACTAAATGGCCAGTAGAAAGATGAAAGCATCAGGAGACAATGAGCTTTCCAGTTCCCCAGAAGCTCCACAGCAGCAACACAATGTGTGAGCAGGTCCAAGAGGCAGGACGTAGCTCTGTGCCTGGAGAAGCTGTGATGTCTGAGGGAGGACCACATGAAAGCTCGGAGCTGAGGAACAGGCACCCTCTGTGTGGAGATAACTAAAGTCCTAGCAGGTTACTGGCTCCAATCTATTCCACTCTAGTTCAGAAATCTTCCTGTTGTGGTCTCCTGCTCACAGTCGGTCGGCTCGGAACGTCTCTTCCACAGAGGGGTCGAGCAGGCCCATGCTGGAGTCACTCAGCATATTGAGTCCATCTAGGCTCAAGGGTTCAATTTGGAGTTCCTCTTCCAGTGGAAATGCAGTGTCCATGTTCAGGCTGACCTCAGGCATGCCTGCCAGTGCACTGCTGAGGTCTTTGAACAGGCTGGTGCTTGAATCTTCTGAAAGGAGCAGTGAGAGGGAAGAACACTGCTGATTAGGAGGCATGAGATCTTGAGGCTACTTTGAGAGTCCCTCATGGCAGTTCCCAGAACACTATGCTATCTTCTTCCTAGTCAGGACCGTAGTACTGTGTCCCCACTGTTCCCAGGTCTGTAGCTCTTGCCCTGGAGTAGACAATCTGGACCCTCAGTTCCACCACTGCTAATATTTGTAGGTTTTCTCCTTTGTAATGGCTTTCAATCACCTCAGATTAAACATTTCAGAAATATTCTGACCTCCAGGCCCTTTTCTGACCAGCCCATGGTCCCTAGGGCCAATCACTTACATCATAGGAAATAAAGCCGAGCCAGGGGACTTTCCCTATTGGCTGTATATAGTATGATGTGGTTCAAACTGTGTTTATAAGGATTACCATAACAACACAATAAATGAAATTGGTGGAGAAGCTGAGGGCAGTCCACACTCACCTGTCATGATGGCATTTGGGAAGTTCCCACAGTTGGAATACAGGTTTGGTCTCAAGTGAAATGAGTCCTGTGCTTCTCGGTGACCTTGCTGTACCAGGGGCACCTGGAAGCATTGAAGGTCACACTGTGAGGAACAATTTCTGTATCTGACGTCTCAGTGTGTTCTGTTGTCCTGACAATTCAGGCAAGACAGTCCTGTCAGGCACAGACCCTGCCTCCAAGGTCTACACTATAAGTAGCTTTTCCCCATCCATACTGTCCAGCTCACTAAAAGATTCCAGAAGACCCTAGTGTCATAGCTGCTGCATCCCTGAGTCTCCAGTGCTCTTTTTCTTCAGCTTCACCAAGGCTGGTGCCAACTACTATTCATGGGAACTGTTCTAAGGCTCCATCTGTGGTCAAGGCCTCCTTTCTTCTCTGGTCTGGAAACATGAAGATGCAGAAGCCTTTCATTGTTACACCAGAGGGAGGGACCTTCAAGCCAATGCCTCTCTCATCATAAACTCTTGTTGAGAATGAGATAGGCTAAGATGTATTACAGATATCCTTCCTGAAATTAACTCTCTAAAACATTTTTTTTTTAAGTCTCGAAAGGAGTTTCCTCCTTTTTTTCTGGGATATGATGACTCTCATATAGATTGAAACAGGCCCTTTGAAAACAAAGAAGCAGCTGAAGAGATAACTCAGTCAGTGGCTTAAGTGCCTGCCTTGCAAGCACAAGGTCCTGAGTTTGATCCACAGTACCAAAAAAGAAAAACAGGGAGGAAGAGCTGGGGTGTGGCTCACTGGCACAGTGTTTGCTCTGCATGCACAGGACCCAAGTTCCATCTCCAGTGCCACACACTCACAGAAAACAAAAACAAAACCAGGGGGAGGGGGTGCAAAGACTATTGGTTGTCATCACAAATCTTTACCATGGCCTACTTAGGAAATACAGTGGTGATTTGGTTCACAGATACTTTTTTTTTTAAATTTTATTTATTTATTTATTTATTTGTTTGCTTGTTGTGTTTATTTATTTATTTATTTTGTGGCTGGCCCAGCCCGCCCTGGTGGTGGGGCTGGCGCAGCATGTGGTGCCGGGGATCGAACCGCAGTCCCTGCAGTTGCCTGAGCCTCCCTAAGCAGGCGCCTTAGACCACTGAACCATCTCGCCGGCCCTGGTTCACAGATACTTTTGTTTGTGAACAATGTGTTTCACAAGTAGAAATATTTGGTTAAATTTTTTTTTTGTTTGTAAACTCTGCATCAGGTGATGAACATGATTGTGGCCATCGTTCCCACATAAACACACATGTGGCTATTTTTCTAGAATTAAATGAACTAAGCTACCACTATAATTATTTTTGTTTGTTTTACTAAGTTCTATTTTACTATTATTAAGTTCCAACTCTTTCTTTACTCTTCATCCTGGAGCCATACTTACTGA
>PVKN010008195.1:0-25482 GCA_004027915.1 Capromys pilorides
CCCCCCCCCCCCCCAGTCCCAGGTCATCCTCCCCCAAGGCCTTTGGGCCTCGGGCCTCTTTTCTTCCTGCAGCGCCTTCCTTAGCTTCTCCTGAGTTTCCTGGCCTCCCTCAGCCTTCAGCCCCACCCCTTTTCTTTCCCTTCTCAACTTTGGGCAGCACCCCTCCAGCCCATTGCGCACCACAAACAGCTGTACTCTCTTGTGATTTTTTTCCCTATACGGTGCTTTTGTAATGACAGGACCTAGTTGCCCCTATGGATTTTTGTCCTCTTCACTTTCCCAGTGACCAGAGATTGTAGATGCTTATCAATTTGTTTATCGGGGCCACAGAGGTGCATCGGAAGTTTCCATCCCCTCCTCCGCACTGGAGCCCCCTGCTGCCCATCCGTGGCTCGCATCCCCACCCGCACATGCACACCCACCCTGGAGCCCCACTTTCCCCTCTCTTTTCCCGTCCATTGTGGTCACCTTCCTCTGTTATGCAGTTCCTTCTTTAGAGTCAGCCGACCAGCTCCACCTCGGGGCAGTTCCTTTACTTCTCAGGGCCCGTTTCTTCATCTGTAAACCAGAGCCTTTAGCAATGCCCACCCACTTCAGTCATCGTGAGGTTAGTATGAGGTCACCCGTGCACTTTTAAGCGCTTAATAAGTTTGCTGCTCTACTTGTTGTGTTCACCAAAAACCACTTCCCAAGGGCATGTGTCCATGGTGAGACGCCACTGAGACACCAGCTCCCAGGTGCCGGGGCATGTGTCTGCAACCTTGGGTTTCCTCTTGAGGCAAGGTGCAGACTTCCTATAAAGTTGCTTCTCCTTTTTTCCCTTCCACTACTCCTCTCTTTCTTAGTCAGGGTGTATAAAAAGTTCAGGGATGATTTGGCAAGCAGAAGCTCTAATGCCCGCAGCCCATAGCATGACCCCTGGGCAGAGTTTCAGATCCACCTGGCCCAGCCAGCCATCAGGGCCGTGCCGTAGAGGCAGCTTTTTCAGGGCCCCGCCCACCTCTGGGGCTGGGGCTGGGGCTGGTACAGGAGGAAGCAGTGCTTGCTGTGGTTGGCTCTGGGCCCTGTAGTGTGAGATTCGATCAGTTCAGAAGCTGGACCTTCTCTGGCCTTACCCATCCAGGGAGAAAGTAAAGTGAGAGCTTGTGAATCATTTTGGTTTTTGTCTCTGCTTGTCCTCACCTGGGTGGTAGATTTTTTTTTTTTTTATTGTTTATTTATTTATTTATATTATGGTTGGCTCAGCCTGCCCTGGGGGTGGGGCTGGCGCAGCATGTGGGGGAATGGGAATTGAACTGAGGTCCCTATGGTTGCCTAAGCTTGCCTAAGGAGGCACTAAGCTTGCCTAAGGAGGCACTTTAGACTGCTGAGCCATCTTGCTGGCCTGAGAATGTTTTATTTATTTATTATTTGCTACTGGGTCTTGCTGTGCAGCCCAGACTCATAGTGTTCCTCCTGTCTCAGCCTCCCCAGCACTGAGATTACAGGTGTGCACCACCATGTCGGGTTTCAGTGGCTAGTATGGCATGTGGTACTGGGGATCGAACCCAGGTTCTCGCGCTTGCCAGACAGGCACTTAGACCGCCAAGCTATCTCCCCAGCCCTGGGTAGTAGATTTTGCAGCAGAGTTTGATGGGGGCCCAGCCCTTCCCTGGGTCTAGACTGGTACTAAAGCCCAATGAGAACTTAAGAGTGTTGGAAATGCCCCTACTGGGGACCAGGAGGATGAGAGATGGTGCAGGTCCTCTCCTGCTTCCTTGTCAGTTTGGTGGATTATTATACAGGCCTCCCAGCAGGGCCCTGGGCTTCTGTCATGCTTCCCACCCCCACAGCAACCAGCGCATCCCTTTAATTCTAAGTCATATCCTAGTTCTCACCACTCTCCAAAGCTAGGCTCTGAAAGTGGACTTCCTGGGACCTGGGTCCCTCTGCGTGAGCCCCAAGTCCACTGCTGCACGTTCCCTTCCAGGTTTTTCAGGCTGCCGAGCACTCTTACCACAGGGCCTTTGCACTGTTTCAAATATTCTGCCTTCCGGTAGCCTTATGCCCTACTCTTGCTGTTTGCACCATATCGATGTTGTTTGATATTTTCTTGCCTGTCTCTGTGCAAGAGAGCAAGGTATTATCACTGTTGTATCCTCAGTGCCTGGAACCAGTTCCTGGTATGCGGTAGATGCTCAGTACAGCAAGTACTCATTGAATGAATGGACAGATCATTTGCTAGGAGCTCAGAGGCCCTAATCTGTCATTGGCTGGGTAGTACTCTTCCGTCTGGCAGTGGGCCCTGGAGTCCCCCTCAGGAAAGTCAGGAAGGTAGGGGTTGGCATTTCCTGAAAGTCCTTTAAGTCTCAGATTTCAAATTTCAAGTCTTTTCCATCCCCAAAAGAACTGTTTGCTTTTGTTTGTTTATGTTTTTCTTTCTTTTTTGGTCTTTTTGAGACAGGGTCTTACTATGCAATTCAGGCTAGCCTTAAGCTCACTTTGTAGTCCAGGCTGGTCTTGAACTCACAACATCCTCCTGCCTCAGCCTCCCAAGTGCTGAGATTACAGGCTGTGTTACCACGCCCGACTTGTTTGTGTTGTTCTCATTGTTTTGAAATAGAGTCTCTAGCGATTCCAGGCTGTTGGCAGCCACGGTTTACAGTGTAGTTATGGCCAAGTCCAAGAACCACACCATGCACAACCAGTCCCAAGAATGGCACAGAAATGGCATCAAGAAACCTCAGTCACAAAGATACGAATCTCTGAAGTGGGTAGATCCTGAGTTCCTTCGGAACATGCATTTTGCCAAGAAGCACAACAAGAAGGGCTTCAAGAAGATATAAGCAAACAATGCCGAGGCCATGAGGGCACATGTCAAGGCTATAAGGCCCTTGTCAAGCCCAAGATCATTCTAGAAGGAGAGTAAACCACAGGCTCGCTCAGCTTGCCTGTATTGCTCACCCCAAGCATGGAAAACATATCCAAACCCGCATTGCCAAGGGTCGCAGGCCTTGCCGGCCAAAGGCCCAGGCTGCAGCTAAGGCGCAGGCTCCAGCTTCTGCTCCAGCCCAGGCTCCCAAAGGTGCCCAGGCCCCTAGGAAGGCTCCACAGTAAAAGCCTCTTTATCTGCTGATGTAAAAACAGAAGGACTGGTGTGACCCCTGGGTGTGCCGTCTGTAGGGGCCTAGTGTCCTCCTGTGCTCTTTGTACAAATAAACCTGAGGCAGGATAAAAAAAAAAAAGAAAAAAGAAATAGGGTCTCTAGGGGCTGGCGAGATAGCTCAGCAGTCTAAAGTGCCCGCTTAGGCAAGCTTAGTAACCACAGTGTTCGTGGTTCAATTCCCAGCACCACATGCTGTGCCAGCCCCACTCCCAGGACAGGCTGAGCCGGATATAACAGACATACATACATACATACATACACACACACACACACACATACATACATACATACATACATAAAGTTTTTAAAAAATGAAATAGGGTTTCTAGCTAAGAATCCTGGCCAGCTGCGAACTTGCTAGGTGGTCTAGGCTATCCTTGAACTCATGATCCTACTGTCTCCGTCACTCAGTGCTGTGGTTACAGACATGCACCACCACTCCTGGCTAAGCTGTCTGGTTGTACATGAACTGGATGAGTTAGGTGACCTGTGGGTCACACCATTGGGCTGGTTCTGCCTGAGCATCAGACCTGCGAGCACTGAGTGGAGTGTGGCCCACTGGGTGGCATGGGCCTTGGCTCTTCCTGCTCCTGGGGGGAGGGGGAGCCTCTCTGGAGGCCAGAACAGCTGAAGATGGAAATTGGATTTGCTGCCTGCTTCTGGGCTGGCCCCTGGAACCTTGACTGTCTCAGTCCTCCCACAGACAGCTATCTCTCAAATAGCAGCTCCCAGCCAGCCCATCAGGTCTGCTCTGGCTACAGGAGGATACCAAAGACAGTAGTTAAAATAGGGCATGAAGGGGGGGTATTATATATCTAATAGACCTCAAAATCAGACCTAGCTTGAGTCCCATTTTAGCACTCCTGACTTTGGGCAGGTTACTGAAGCTGTCTGAGTTCTTGTCTTCTCATCTGTAAAGTGAGGGGCAGAACTTCAGAGGGTCATGGTAAAGAGATGATGCGAATGTGCATGTGACTTGGCTAGTGTAGAAGCTGGCACACGGTACCATCTGTCGTTTAGATGTTGTTGCTAATAACTGGGGGATGACAGCAGTATCCGGCACGTGGTAACCCTTTCAAGGGTGGTAGCAATGCTCTGTGCTCTGGCAGGCGGGAACATAGTTCATCCACCTTTCACATTCCCTGGGTACCTTCCCGGTCAAGGCACTCACTTGCCGTGTGCTGAGAATGTAGAGTGAATGAGGAGGTACAGTCACTACTCTCAGAGGAACTCATGCCCTCGTAGGGGAAAGCACCCCACACATCAGCAACGTATGTTTTCGTAAATGTCATGCAGGAAGTAGAGTGTTATGGAAGTCTGCTCTATATAGAGTTGCTGAAGAAGGCTTTTCTAAGGAAACATGAATATTCCAGAGAAAAGGAACAGCAAGTACAAAGGCCCTGAGGTGCAAGAGTCAGGTTTGCTCTGGGATCTGTCTTGAAGCTGTTGAAAAGGGAGTAGGGGGGCTGTGAGAGTTTCATAGAAAGAGACTGGAGAAACCTTCAGTAGGTTCCAGACCATGCCTGACCTAGAAGGTGTGGTATGGAGTTTGAGTTTTATTCAAAATTTAATGAGACTAAGCTTATTAGTGCATTCCTGTGGTCCCAGCAGTTTTGGAGGCTGAGGCAGGAGAATGGCAAATTTGATGCCAATCTTGACAACTTAATGAGAGCCTGTTTCAAAATCGAAAGGGCTAGAAATGGATCGTGGTGACACATACCTGGAATCCCAGCTGTCTGCGAAGCTGAGGCAGGAAGGTTGCAAGTGCTAGCGCAGTCTGGGAAATGTAGCAATTTGGGGGACTGTGTCTAAAAGTGAAAAATAAAACAGGGCCCAGGAAGTAGCTCAGTGCAGAAACCCTGGGTTCAGTCCCTTGTGCCACTAGACAAACAGGCAAATAAGTAAGTAAATCAACAGCAGATGTAACTCAGAGCATCCTTGCATCAGTCCCCAGGACTGCAGAGCAAAACAGAACTCCCCCAGACCTACCAAGCTTCTTAAAAGAGTGTCAAACCAGGACCTGATTTACATTTCTAAAACATGCCCCTGGCTCCTGGGTAGACAGTGGAGTGACAACAGAGAAGACTGGCCTGGCCGTAGGGGGCCTTGGTGGCTTTATGCCATCTCTAAGCCATGCCCCATTGTGTTCAGAATGTATAGAATGTTCCAGTCTAGGTGGAGGAGGGGGCTGGAAGAGGGTGTGGAGCCCTGTGCTGGGCAGCCTGCCTGGGGGAGAGGAGGCCTAGCTGTTCCCTAAACCAATTTAGGCCAGAGGTCCCAACAGACCCCCTTAAAGTTACATCCCCCAGGTGACAGTCCTCTGCTTGTTCTGCATTATCTCCTTCAAGGAACCTTTCCTCTCCTGTTGTCTTTTCCCGTGAGAAAGCACACCTCACCCTGAGTAGCAGTTCCCTGTTTGCAGGTCTTTCTTCCCCACTAGATGGAAAAACACCTGGGAGAGGGTCTCTTATCCTATTTGTGGCCATTATTTTTTTTTTTTACTTAATTTATTTATTTATTTGTTTGCTTGTTGTGTTTGTTTTGTTTCTTTATTTATTCATTTTGTGGCTGGCTCAGCCTGCCCTGGTGGTGGCGGCGCTGGCGCAGCATGTGGTGCCGGGGATCGAACTGCAGTCCCCGCAGTTGCCTGAGCCCTCCTAAGCAGGCGCTTTAGACCACTGAACCATCTCGCCGGCCCCTTTGTGGCCATTATTTCTGCCACTTGTTGAAAGTATTGCCTGGCACTAAAGAGAACCCAGTAAATATTTGTGGAGTGAGTGACTGAATAAATGACTTGGTCTGCATTGCTATGAACAGCTTACTTCAAGTGATGTCCACGTTATTGCTGGTCTAGGTATGAAGGGGTTTGGAGGCTACAGCTCAACACTGGGGTCAAAGCTAGTGTGGGGATGCAACTATAGAGCCAGCTGTTTAGGAGGCTGAGGTGGCAATCCAGGACTGTCAGGAGTTTGGAGACAGTCTGGACGACATAGCAAAATGAAACCCTGAAAGTGTTTCTTAAAAAGGAAGAATAGGCTAGGGTTATAACTCAGCGGCACAGTGCCTGCCTGTCAAGTGTGAGGTCACAAGTTCAATTCCCATTACCAAAAAGCAAGAGAGAGGGAGAGAAATAGTGCTGCTGTCAGGAGTGGTGTACAGACATGTAATCCCAGCACTTGGGAGGTTGAGGCAGGAGGATCATCAAAAGAAAGAAAGAATGAGACAGAGAAAGATGGAGGGTGAGTGCGCTGGGATCTGTTGGTCACATCTGCCCTGGCCGAGGGGTATGTGTGCATAAGAATTGATTAGTGATGTCTGACCCAGCACTTATGGGGGGAGGGAGGCTGCCCTCACGTGGAAGCTGCTGGACTACATGGGAAGAGGCCTGGGAGCCTTTGGGGTATCTGCTAATTGCTCTTTCTCTCTCTCCTTCTAGCTGTCCCTACCTGGCCAACAAGCTGACACTTGCCATCCCCATCATCGCTGCCATCCTCTTCTTCTTTGTCATGAGCTGCCTACTGCAGACGAGTTTCACCGACCCTGGGATCCTGCCCCGGGCCACAGTGTGTGAAGCCGCTGCCCTGGAGAAACAGATCGGTGAGGCTTCTACTGGCAGCTGAAGCTGTCTCCAAGGCTCCCTGCTTCAGGGAGGCCTGATTTCCTCTTCCTTCACTGTGCTAGAGACCGGGCATAGGCTGGAGCTGACACTGGCGTAGAGAGAGGCAGATGATAAACAAATGGCCATGTAACTATGCAAGAAATGCTCGCAGTGAGGGCTGTGCTGGCAGCCAGCACAGAGCTGAGTGCTTCCTGAAAGCCAGGCACCATTTTAAGCTCTTTGTGTCTTGATCTTACTGAATCCCTCACCAACCCTATGAGGTAGGTACTGCTATTGTCCCATTTTATTGATGGATTTAATTGGGGCACAGAGACATTAAGTAAATGACCCAAAATCACACAGTAAGTGGAAGAGTTGGGATGAAGTTCCAGGCAGTCTGGCTAGAATCCCTGCTCTTAAAGATTTGTATACCCTTGTTCATTCATTCATCAAACATTTACTGTGTACCAGGCACTTTTCTAGATGCTGGTGATATGGCAGTAAATAAAACTGACAGTAATCCCTGTCGTCTGGCTGGGGAGATAGCTTAGTAGAATAAGAGCTTGCCTGTCAAATGCAGGGTCCTGAGTTTAATCCCCGGTACCGCCAAAAAAAAAAAAAAAAAAATAATAATAATAATAATAATAATAAATAATCCCTGTCGTCATGGGGTGACATTCTAGGGGAGGAGACGTCAACAAATCATTAGATATCTAGATTGTCAGACAGAAGAGAACAGGGAGAGAAGACAAGAGCTAGAGGAGAGAAGTTGGCCTCCAGGGTGGCCAAAGGAAGTCCTGTGACAGAGGTAACCTCAGAGCAAAGAAGCAGCCTTCTCACAGCCTTGATGGCCTGGGCTGGGTCTGGGAGAAAAGAGGAGGGGGACAGTAGACATGGGCATGGCTCATTTAGACTGGGCTGTCAGGACAGGCCGTGCGTCCCACATGTGGTGGTAGGAAGACAAGGGTCTGCACAACAGGAGAGGAAAAAGCCCCGGATGGTGAATAGGTTGGCAGGGCCTGAGGGACAGTGCAAAGCTCAGTACGGCTGGGTCCTGGCCCGAAGGCACCCTGGGAGACCCTTTATTCCTCCTAGACTGCTGTGTGGATTCCCTTAGGCCCCTGGGCCCTGGGGCGAGACTGAGGCCTTAATCTCAGCTTGACTCACCCCAGCTCCTTCCTGCTGAGAAGTGACAAGGGTATTTTCACACCTCTGGGGTTTCCGGTATGTGGTTGGCTCCTTCCCTTAACAGGGTGATGTTTACAGAGGCTTTCAAATGCCCAGCTGGCCCTGAAGAGATCTTGTGGCCTGTAAATGTCAGAGCCCTGTTGCATCCATCACTAGAAATTGTTTCACTAATTCTCTGGAGCAGCTTGGGAGGGGCCAGCAGGGAGAGGATGTTCTCTGGAACTTGGGCTATTCTTTGTCACCTTCCTGTGCCCAGCTTAGCCACAGCCACAGCTACTGCCTTCCCTCCTTCTTGCCACCATACAGCTTCCTTCTCTCCCATACCCCGGTCCACACGACCCCAAGATTTAGCTTCTTGCATCCTCACATCCCTCGTCTGCTGTACCTCAGCACACGCCAGTTTCTCCTCCCCTTCAGGTCAGGGCTAATTGTGAAGCAGGATTATTGTTCAGCTTAGCCAGACCTGGCTGGGGCAGCCTGCAATCCTCTGGCCTCCTATGAGCTGCGCAGTAATGATGACAGCAGTAATCCCTATGTTTGGAGAGAGCTTCGCTGAGCCCTCCGTCTTTCCCACCGCTGTCCCTCCAAGTGTTTGGTGCAGACAGCCCTCTTAGCCTGGTGTGTGATACAGGCTCTGAGCCAGTGGTCACAGGGCAGGGAGTGGAGGAGCAGCATGGAGCATGTACCCTCCCTTCTAGGCGCCTTGCTTTGCCTTTGGAGAAGGCAGCAGAGACTCATCCCCTTTGTCCTTCTGTCTCCACATTGGTGTCCTGCACCCTGAGCCCCATGGAGCCAGCCCCTCTGTCACAGTCCCACTGCCTTCTTGCTTCTGTGCGCCTACGTTGCATCATTAGTACTGCATCGTGCTGTCCCCTGCAGTGCAGGACCCAAATGTGTTAGCGTGTCATCGTGTAGAAGGCACAGTGATGTTGACTGAAGGATCAATGAGTGACTAAGGAGCGTGAGGCTCCGTGAAGCCCTCCATGCTGCCCCCAGGGTCAGGTGCAGTGGCTAGCAGGGTATCTCCTGGTAAGGCCCAGTGTGAGTCATTACGCTGTCCTTACATAGAGGGGGGAGGGCTGGTGTGTCCCCTGTGCCCTGCAGCATTCCAGTGTAGGATGGGGCCAGGTGGGAGGCCTGACTGGCCACCATGGGTGAGGCCAGGCTCTGGAAGATGATTGGAAGGATCATGAGTACTCACCACGTGGAGGACAGGAAGGGTGACATGGCACCAGAACCAGAAGCCTGGGTGGGATTGGTGTACAGAGCAGAGAAAAGGCAGCAGTGGCAGGAGGAAGGAAGGGACCACTGGGCAAGCCATGTTGACTAAACCTGGGGAGTATTGTGAGAATTAGGAAGATTTCCCTTGCAAGGGTAGAGTCAGTCTTGTAGGTGCCAGCCTGTTAGCACCTAAGACTTTCCTTTGAAAATAGTCTCCATGTCTTTTTTTACTTCTTTTTTTTTTTTTTCTTTTAAGACAAGGTCTTGTTCTGTAATGGCCTTGAACTCACTATGTAACCCAAGCGGCCTTGCAACTCAAGGTGGTCCTCCTGCCTCAGCTTCCCAAGTGTTGGGGTTATCGGTGCAGTCTACTACACCCAGTTGAACAATTCACTTTTAAATACAAATATCTACTCGTAACAGTATTTCACTTAGTGGCACACCTCATGTATGACTGTAGCCCCACAGGATTATAATTCTTGCTGGGTGTTGATAGCACATGCCTATAATCCCAGCATTAGAGAGGCTGAGCCAGGAGGATTACTGTGAGTTCGAGGCCAGCTTTGACTACAAAGTGAGTCCAAGTCCAGCTTGAACTGCATAACGAAACCCTGTCTAAGAAAAGAAAAAATTATATTGCTTGAGAATGTCTTGGCTCTTAGTTTATGCAAACAAGCATCTTTTGTGATGTTCTCATAAGGAGGAAATCACGAGTGACATTTCTCAGAATGTATCCTTACTCTTGGGCAATGAGTAACTATTTAAAAAAGAAAACTTGTATCACTTCTGTAAGTGGAGAGCCACTTTGCTCAGGCAGAAGGTACTCAGGTAAGCAAAAACAACGTGACAGCCACATTGCCTGTGGAAAGGGTCCTTTTGAGGCTTGTAAGGTTCACAAGTGTTAGGCAGTAGAAGTTGAGACTTTCCTTAGATGGGGTCAAAGGCTTAACAGAGAGTTCGGAAGGAAATACTTTCTTATGGGATTCAGTGTTGCTTACTGTAGTGGTGGGAAATGGGTCGCCTTCCAGCCTCCTGAACACGCCCCCTGCTGGACAGTGCCTGGAAGCCCCTGCGCTCCAGCCTAACAGTGTGCCAGCGAGTCTGGGACTTTGCCCCGCTCAAGTTGTTCCCTCTGCCATCTGCCTCCTCCCTGGGTGAGCCTGCTACCTCATTCTCTCTGGTCCAAGGACACTTTCCCTTCGTTGCCGGCCTCCTCCTGCTGGGCCCTGCTGGTCCCCTCAGCAAGGCATCATGTATAGATACCAGTGTCATACTTGACTAGCTCTGGGTTAGACCTTGATATTATGTTATCTCAAAATCTGACACAGTTGTTAATCCTATTACCCATTTTAGAGGTGAGGAAACTGAGGCTCCAAGAGAGGCTGAGCAGCTTCCTCAATATCACAGGTTGGCAAGTTGCCACATGAGATTTCAAAATGAGATCACGCTGCTCCAGTGTCACCCCTCAGTGGTGCTGGCTGTCCCTCCCTTCTGACCTTTACTCTGCACTCAGCCCAAGCTTTTCCTGTATACTGAGCTCTAGCCCTAAGCTTGGTGGGTTAAGAGCTCGGTAAACCTCTTGGAAGAACTGAAGTTGTGACCTATCTTGAGGCCTGGGCTCTGCAGCTGACCTCAAGCTGGGCCTGGCAGCTGGGAGGTCATAGCCCTGCACTCTTTCCTCCTCAGGGAGCAGAACTGGGGCAGTAGACCCAAGCTGGGAGTGTAGCTTAGCAACAGAGTGCTTGATGAGTGTCTTAGTTACTACCGAGACAAAGTACCTGACACCCAGAGTTAAGAAAGAAAGGATTTATTTGACTCACAGTTTGTAGAGGTTTCAAGTGATAGTCGGCCGGCTCCAAGGCAGGGTGACATGACAGAGAGGCATCGCAGAGGAGAAACAGTCTGTGGTGGGCAGAAGGTAGCAGAGCAAGCAAGGGACTTTAGCAGGTTTTTTCTGCCTGTTTTATACTCTGTCTAGGCTACCAGGATTAGGGTGGCACAAACCAATGAGTGGACTGGTTTAGTAATCACATACCCTTAACCCCAGCATCACACATTCTAGATCCAGACATCTCTGAAAAAGCCCTGCCTGTGATTCCATGAGGCTTTTCGGGGGGGAAATCTAGACCGAAGCCATAGCACTGGGTGTGCCGAAGGCCTTGGGTTCAGTCTCAGCTTCCTCAGTAACCTTAGGGGACTTCTGTGCCAGCCATGTAAGCTGTCCTGGAGTGAGGAGGCCCCAGGATGCCCCTTGATCAGGCAGAGGGTGTAGAGAAATTCATTTGCTTCCCACAGCCATTCAAAGAGATTGGATTTCTGGGTATGGTGGTGCACCCCTGTAATCCTAGCACTTGGGAGGCTGAGGCAGGAGGATCGTGAGTTCCAGACCAGCCTGGGCTACAAAGTGAACTCAAGACCAGCCTAAACTACACAGTGAGACCCAAAAAACAAACAAAAAAAAGCACTAGCTCAGCAGCATAAGCATCTGCCTGGCCCTGAGTTCAATCCCCAGTACAAAAAAAAAAAAAAAAAAAATCTTGTTTTGTTTTTTGGGTTTTTTCCAGAAAACCACCAAAGAGATTGAATCCTCTTGTCCAGCGAATCCTCAGAGGTTTTAGCTTCCTGTGTGGAAAGGTAGCAGAAGGGCCGCAGTAGCATGAGAGTGCCTTTGTTCTTGGAAAAGAGCAGCACACAGCAGACAGCCCTGGAGTTGATCTTAGGTTCCTAAGGCAGGGAGCATGGCTTATAGTCAGTCCTTCCTTCAACAAGTTGTTTGAATTTTCTGGGTGTTTTTTCTATACTGGGGATTGAGCCCAGGGGCTTCCCACTGAGATACATGCTCACACTATCATCATCGTCATCATCATCATCATCATCGTCATCATTATTTAATATCTTATAATCATGTTTGAAAGGACACACAAATGCCTGATGAGACACGGGTTCAAATTTCAGCCCCGCCTGTGGCTGTTGGTGTGTAGTTGGTCACCCTCTGTAACTCTTGCCCAGCCCAGAGCGCTTCCTGTGATGCAGGGAGACCAGCAGTGTCAGCACTTGACAATCCCGTCGAGCTGGGAATGGCCGGAGAGGACTTGCTCTGGACCCTGATAAGCTGGCAGCAGTGGTAGCTGTGGGGAGGGTGGTAGCCGCGGGTTCTTAGGCCAGAGCTGGGGCAGTGTCTGTTCCGCAAGGTTTGATATGGGACAAGCAGTGCGATGGCCAGGCCTCGTTTGACCCAGCTCCAGTGGCCACCATTGCCCCTGGAGGTTCCCCTGCTCTCCTCGCCTCTCTCCACCTCTCTGGCTCTTGGCAGTTGTGGTTGCAGAGCTTCATTTCCGTTGTGGAGGGGAAGAGGCCTCACTGCTGAGGTTAGAGCAGAGTGTGTTTGTAGGCTGTGCCCTCACTGCTTGGGGAAGAAGGGGCTAGGCTCCTCTCGCCCTGGGAAGGGCCAGTGGGAACCCAGGGAAGATTTCAGTAACTTCCATCAGGCTCAGGAGGGTCTCTGGCTGTCCTCATTCATGGATTTGTTGTGTTCTGAAGGTTTCTTTTCTTTTTTTGTGGTACTAGGGATTGAACTCAGGACCCTGTGCTTGCCAGGCAAACACTTATTCTACTGAGCTATCTCCTCCACCCCTCTGAAGGTTTCTTTATAATCCAGTTGTGTGGAATGTAGTGTTCCATAGCACAAAAGTAGTAGGAGTGTGTGTAGAGGGGATTGAACCTAGGGCCCTCATGCTGAGCTACATTCTCAGCTCTTTTTTATTTTTACCTTTGAGTAGGGCTCTTACTAAGTCACCAAATTGCCTGGCCTGAGCTCAAACTTGTGATCCTCCTGCGGCAGCCTCTCAGAGTGCTAGGATTGCAGTCTGGGCATCCTTTGTTTAAAAAATCAAAAATCTAAAATACTCCAAAACTCAAAACTTTTGAAGCTGTTATGAAACCACAAGTGGAAAACTCCCCGCCTGACTCTGTGTGACAGTTTGCAGTCAAAAAAACAGGCACACTAAAATGCTGTATAAAATTATTCTCAGGTTGCATGTATCAGGTGAATATGAAACAAGTGAATTTTAAGATTAGACCTAGGTCCCCTCCCTAAGATGTCACATGCATATTGCAAGTGTTCCAAAATCTGAGAAAGTCTGAAATTCAAAACACTTGCTGGGGCTGGGGAGATAGCTCAGTGGCATAAGCGCCTGCCTGGCAAGCTCAAGGTCTTGAGTTTGATCTCCAGTTCCACCAAAAAAACAAACAACAACAAAAAAAACCTACTTCCGATCATGTGGGTGAGGTCCCAAGTTTGGATGAGGGATATTCAACCAGAGGCAAGTTCCTTGTTAGGTACTAGACTCTGCTGAGCCAAACTTGGTGAATTCTAACCTGATCCTCTGAGGTAGGTTCCATTATATTGTGTCTTAGTTTTGTCAGACGAAGGAACAGAGAAGTGACCCACTTTGCTCAGCCAGTAAACGGTTGGGTGGGGATGCAGATCCTGGGCCTGCCTGGCTCCCAAGCCTGTGTCCAAGTCTGGGAGATAGCAGTGGGCACATAGCCAGGAACTGGGACCCTGGGGATATGGAACAGCATTGAGGCTTAGGTTTGTAGGAGCATTAACAGCCTCGAAACAGAAGGTCATGCCCCCTGGCATGGTCAGGACCAAGGTCAGTGGCCTGTGGGTCACCAGCACTGCCCAGTGCTGCCCTTTGGTGGCTCACTCAGCCCTTACCACCACCCTGTGAGGTTGAAACCGTCGCATCTCCATTTTATGTATGAAGAAACTAAGGGTCACAGAGGTGAGGGGACTTATTTGAGTGGCGAGCAGGTAGAATTCCAACCAGGAGTCAGACTCCAGATCCTGTGCCCTGCTCAGTCAGGCAAATAGTACAAGTAGGAGCTTCCCCCATGTCAGTGCCATCGTGTGTGCTATTTCTTTTCTTTATTTTTGTGGGACCGGGGTTCGAGATCACGACTTTGCATTTGCCAGGCAGGCACTTGTGCCACAGAGCTGTCTCCCCGGCCCATGTGTGCTATTTCTAATCCTTACAATCTTGCAGGTAGGTGCCACTCATTTCTGTCCATCTGTCCATGCAGCAGTAGCCACATGGAGGTGAAGGGCCTTCCCAGGCACGTGCTTTTACATGGGAGGGACAGGATTTGAATCCAGGCCTGCCTCAGCCCAGTTTCTCTCCTGTCACCTGCCTCATAGTGCATAGACTCAGGCCTGCCCATTATGTTTTTCCTGCTCTGAGGCCTACAATCTGCTTTGAGAGATGTTATACACAGGAGTCCTGTCAACATCTAGCAGTGACATGAGAGCTTGGCCCTCTGGGTGGGGCTGGCGTGGACTGAGAAAACAGGAGGGACTGGGCTGCCTGGCTGGAGTGGGGACGGGAAGACCGAGGCACAGGGACTCAGGCAAGGTTGGGTTCCAAATGCGAAGTTTGTCCTTTCAGCTCTTAGATTATGGCATCAGCAAAAATAATAAGCCAGGCAGGGACAAACAGCACCTACTCGGACAGTAAAGTTTACTGAGAAACCTTAGGCCCAGGGTTTGTAATCTTGGGTTCACCTCCTGTTCTGTCATGTACCAGCTGTATGGCAAGTCAGTGACTGATTTCGGGATTATGGTACTGAGGCTCAACCCAAAGCCTCACACGTGGCATGGCAAACACTGTCCCACTGGGCAACGCCCCCGACCACACAAGTCATTTAACCTCAGTGAAGGAGTCTCAGCAATCACATGGAGATGACAAGTATAATCTTGCCTTGATACAGTCCTTGCAGGATTCCTTCCTCAGTAGTTCTGAGAGCTAGTAATAGTGTTTCCTGCTTACATTAATTCTTTTTCTCTTCCAAGCAACACTGAGGTGGGTGCTAGGGAAACTGGGGCATGGGGTACTTCGGAGACATTCCTAGTCACACTTTTAGCAAATCACATCAGAGATAATATGAAGTCATTAAGAAGTGGAGCCAGGACTTACTCCATTCCACCTGGTCCTGCTGTCATCCACGTAAGAAGAGGCTTGGAGAAGTCCACTTGACCACACACAGCCAACTAGTGACAAAGCCAGGTCTCTACGGTGGCCTCAGAGCCCGCTGCCTTTTGCTGCCAGGTTTTTGTGTGTCGGGTTGTGTGTGTAAGTGTGTTTCACTATGTTGCCTAGGCTGCTTGATTTGGCCCTCCCCCCTCAGCCTGCCGAGTAGTTGGGACTACAGCTGCGCACCACCATACCCAGCTCCTGCTGCCAGCTTTGAGGAGGAAGTGCTGAAGTGACTCCTTCAGTGAGGTTAAAATCTGCTGCACCAGTACTTACAGTCACTTACAGTAGTGCCTGGCACATTTAGGCACTCGATAGAGTCACCAGCTGGAAATGGCCAAACCTTGGGGGCCTGAGGATTAACTCAGTTGTTTAAGCCCCTGCTCAGGCAAATGCAGTCAGGCGCAGGGGACAGGGGTTCAATCCCCAGCTCCACAAGCATTACCTGACTCGTCCTGAAGGCAACCTGAGCCAGTAAAAAAAAAAATCCTTCTCAACTTTGGGCTGGTGAAATGGTTCAGCGGTCTAAAGCACCTACTTACGCAAAGCTTAGGCAACTGCAGGGACCGCAGTTCGATCCCCAGCAGCACATGCTGTGCCAGCGCCACCCGCAGGGCAGGCTGAGCCAGCCACAAAAATAAATAAAAATAAAAATAAAAATAAATTAAAAAAAAAAAAACAAACCCTGAGGCTGCATCCAGTGGGAACACCGCTGAGGGCCTAGGACCTCAGGCAGCCCCATGTGACTCTCTTTGGTCCTCTGTGGCCGAGGTTCCACAAGGCTCAGTGGAAGAGATTTGGGGCTTTGTACTTGGCAGACCTGGATTCAGATTCTGCCCTGCCAGCATACCAGCTGCAGATCCCTTGGTAAGTTACTACAGCCAGCCTGCCAGCCTGCCCACCCTCCCAGCCTCCTGTCCTCCCTCCTTCCTTCCCTCCCACCCTTCTTTCATTTGGTCATTCTCTTTTAATGGAAGTATAAGGGATTTAACCCAAAGTCTGCCCATTGTCAGTGTTTTACTGCGTGATGTTCCCAAGCTGAGCACATATAGGATCAGCGCCCAGATTGCAGGAGTTTATAATTGGCACCCTGGGAGCGACTCCTTCTGCTCACTCTTCCCCTTTACAGATAATTGTGAACTTTATTTCTAATCAGTAATCCTGTTGAGTTTGCCTGTTTTTGTTTTTGTTGTTGTTGTTTGTGTTTTGTTTTTTGCGGGACTGGAGTTCAAACTCACAACCTTGCACTTGCCAGGCAGGCACTTGCGCCATGGAGCTATCTCCCCAGCCCCTTTAGTTTGCCTGTTTTAAATATTATTGAACATTATTTGAACATTTTAGGCACCTGATTTCTTCATTTTATACAGTCTTTTGAGATGTATTCGTATTGTTAAGTGTTAGAGGCTTGTTGGTTCTCATTGCTGTGTAGACTGTATGTCTGTCTGTCTAATTTTTGAGGCAGGGCCTCACTCTAGTTCAGGCTGGCCTTGAGCTCACTCTGTAGCCCAGGCTGGCCTTGAACTCACATGGATCCTCCTGCCTCAGCCTCCCGAGTGCTGGGATTACAGATGTACACCACCGTGCCTGGCTTTGCTGCATAGAATTCTGTGGTGTGAGTGTGTGTATATTTCTGACCTGTTCTGCTGCTGGAGTGTTTGGGAAGTCACAGAGCTCGGCTGTGCATGTCTTAGGCGTGCCTTTGCTCACACACAGCTCTCAGGCCATGCAGCGTGTGGGATGCTGGATGGAGAGCCACTCCGCTTGGGTAGCTGTTGCTGAGCAGTTGTCCACATGGTCGTAGGGGATTTCTAGTTGCTTCACTTTTTGCCAAAGTTTGATGTTTTAAATTGTTTTTATTTTGGCCATTCTGGTGCATGTGTAGTAGTAGCATATTGTGGTTTTAATTTGCATTTCCTCGCTGAATAATGAATACAAGTATGTTTTCTGTTGTTGTTTATGTAATTATGTAGCCTGAACTGGCCTTGAACTTAGGACAATCCTCCTGCCTCAGCCTCGGGAATGCTGGGATTATACATATACCACACCCAGCTCATTTACTTTTTCTTATGTGTGTTGACCATTTGGCTAATTCTGTCTGTCTGTCTGTCTGTCTGTCTCGTATGGGGTCTCACTAAGCAGCTCAGACTCATAGTGATCTTCCTGTCTGAGGTGTACATTGAGTTTCAGTGGCCAGCACAGCATGCAGTGCTAGGGATTGAACCTGGGTCCTTGTGCTTGCCAGGCAGGCGCTTAGACCACCGAGCTCTATCCCTGGCCCACTGTGTCTCTCTTTTATATCAGGACCTTCACACTGAACTATATCCACAGGCATTTTTATTTTTTATTTTGATCCAGGATCTTCCCAAGTCACTGTGTTGATGGTGGGCTTGAACTTGTGATCCTCCTGCCTTGGCCCCCAGGGTGCTGGGGGTACTGGTGTGCACCACTGAGATTTGCTTGATACCCTCTTGTGCAGTGCCTGCCAGTGCATTTGTCCACATTTGTATTCAATTGTCCAGCTTTATGACTCACTTACAGAAATGCTTTATGTGTCTTAGATATAAATCCCTTATCAGATAAATATATTGCAAATATTTTTCTGCTCTGAAGTTGAAGTTTTTATTCCGTGTGTGTGTGTGTGTGTGTCTGTCTGTCTGTCTGTCTGTCTGTCTGCCTGTCTCTTTGTCTCTTTTTGTTGAGAGAAGGTCTCAGCTTCAGGCCAGCCTTGAGCTCACGTTGTAGCCCAGGCTGATCTCACCTTGCAGTGATCCTCCTTCCTCCCTTGGCCTCGTGAGTACTGGGATTACAGGCAGTCATGTGCCACCACACCTGGTCTCTCTCTCTCTCTCTCTCTCTCTCTCTCTCTCTCTCTCTCTCTCTCTGTCTCTCTCTCAGCAGAATCTCCCTACATAGTTCAGACTGGCCTTGAACTCACCATGCAGCCCAGCCCAGCCTTGAACTCCCTTGGTGATCCTCCTGCCTCAGCCTCCTGAGTGCTGCGACTGTAGGCGTGTACCACCATGCCTGGCCAAAGCTTCTTTGATGTAATGTAGTGCATCAAGTTGTTCTTTAATGTTTAGCCCTTTGTTCATGTTTGAGATAAGATGTTGCTGTGTGATTCAGGCTGGCCTTGAACTCAAGGCAGTCCTCCTGCCCAGCCTCCTGAGTGGAGAGATTGTAGGTATGTGCCGCCATTCCCATCTCCCTTATGTCTTTATTTTTATTTTTTTGTATTTTAGGGAAGGATCTACAGGTTGTTCAGGGTCTCACTACCTTGTGTCTTACTTAAGAAAGTTTTGGCTATTGTAGTCATGAAAATTGTGTGTGTGTGTGTGTGTGTGTGTGTGTGTGTAATTTCTTGTGTCCAAAACTTTGCCATTTAAAGTTGTAGTCCAGGGCCGGAGAGATGGTTCAGTGGTCTAAAGCATCTGCTTAGGAGGGCTCAGGCAACTGCGGGGACTGCAGTTCGATCCCCGGCACCACATGCTGCGCCAGCGCCACCACCAGGGCAGGCTGAGCCAGCCACAAAAAAAATGAATAAATAAAGAAACAAACACAACAAGCAAACAAATAAATAAATAAATAAAATTTTTTTAAAAAAAAAATAAAGTTGTAGTCCATCTGGATTTGAAGTTTGTGTCTGGTGGGAGGAAGGAGTGTGCATGCCACACCCCCATTTTGTCTAGCACCATTTCCTATATTGCACCACTGTAATTTTCATCATAAGCCACATGATCATACACAGATCGGGGCCATTTCTTGCTTCTCTTCTGTTCTGTCCACACTTCTACCTTTGCACTAAAACCAGGCTATCTTAAGGACTGTAGCATTATAATATTTTTGTTTGTTTTTTTATTTTGGGGGATGGGGTCTCCTAGTTGAGGCTGGCCTTGAATTCACTATGTGACCCAGGCTGAACTCCAGGCTCACAGAAATCTCCTGCTTCAGCCTCCCAAGTACTGGGATTATAGGCATGGATTACCATGCCCAACCATACCATTGATGTTTCACATAGCTGTTTTGCTTTGTTCTTCAAGAATGGACTAATAGCTCAGTATTCCATATCTTAATACCAGGTACTTGGAATGCAGAGGCAGGAGGATTTCAAGTTCGAGCCCACTTAGCAGACTCTATTGATATTTTTTACCGGATTTGTATCAAATCTATAAATTAGTTTAAGGAAAATATCAAATCATTTTATAATAGTGAGCCTTCTAATCATTCAGTGTGATATAGTTCTCTTTTTCTTTTCCTTTTAAACTTTTTAAAAAGATGGTACCAGGGGGCTGGCGAGGTGGCTCAGTGGTCTAAAGCGCCTGCTTAAGGCAAGCTTAGGCAGCTACAGGGACTGCGGTTTGATCCCTGGCACCACATGCTACGCTAGCCCCACCCCCAGGGCAGGCTGAGCCGGCCAGAACACAAATAAATAAATAAATGAGGTTTAAAAAAGTATAATAAAATAAACTTAAATAAATAAATAAAAAGATGGTACCAGGATTTGAAACCAGGAGCTCACATATGCTAGACAAGTGTTCTATAACTAAGCTATATGTCCCACCTACCTGTTTGTTCATTTGTTTGTTTGTTTTGAGGACAGAGTGTCTTAGTTACTTTTCTTGTTGCTAAGACAAAATACTCAACATTCATATGTTAATGGAAAAAAGGTTTATTTGGCTCATAATTTTCAGAGGTTTCAGTCCATAGCTGGCTGAGTCCAAAGCAGGGTGGCAGGGCAGAAGGCATTGCAGAGGAGAAAAGTCCATGGCAGGCTGAAGACAGCAAAAGCAAGGACGAGCCTCTTTCTGTCCCTTATGTTGCGTCCAGGTACAAGGATCAGGGCAGTACCAACCAATCAGTAGACTCACTGAGTGATCACCTATCCTTAATCCTAGCATTGCACTATAAATCAGTCACACCCTCTGGATTCAGCCCTCTGAAATCCCACCTATGACTGCATGAGGCTTTGTGTGGGGGGCGGGTATCTGGACACAAATCATAATACAGGATCTCCCTATGTAAACCAGGCTGATCTTGAAAGCTCTCAGGGAACCTCTTGTATCAGTTTCCCAATGATACAGAGGAAATGGTAGGTGTCAGATACACTGAATTCATGTTCCCTGGAGTCAAAGAATGCATTCTAAGAGAAAATGGAGCTTAAGTGTGGGAAGATTTATTGGAGAAAAGGAATGGGAAATAGGGACAGCTCTTGAGAGTCAGGAGGGGTCCCAAATGGGTTGCCAATGAGCCAATTTCTCAAAGGAAATCTTATAGGACAAAATTATGGGGTAGATACAATATGGGTCAAAATTATGATTAACCAATCAGATGGAGGTATACTTAGGTAATAGTGAACCAATGTAGCAAGAGCTTATGGGAGACATGATTAATCTTGTTTGATAATCTGTAGTCATAGTCTAAGTCTTATTCTTAGTGGTTTTGGTCCTCGTCTTAGTAGGTGGGAGAAGATGACCCACTCCTAACGAGAATGAGAGACCAATAACCTCAAGCTTCTGTTTATCCCTGAGGGAAGTATAAACCTAGCCATTGTGACTTTCATCTTCTTCAGATGCACCCCAGCCAAGGTGCTGATGCGTTCTCATCTGCTCCATTGACCCCCATGAGGGCCCAGCCCTCCCTGACTGACTGCTATGTTTCTACAAAACTGTGTAATATTCCACCCTCTGAAGAGGTACCCCTAACTGTAATTAAGGGTCTGTCTATCTAGCTGCTTCAAACTAAAGAGGGTCAGTGTGGGAGAAGCCGAAGTCAGGGGCCTCCTCCAGAGAGCTAATCTAATGGGCCTTGGCTACAAGTCATGTTGCAGTTCAGCAGTTACGAATTCCCTTTACAAGGTCAATCTAGTGGGCCCTGGTAAAAGAAGTCCTGGTACCTGTATCATTGTCTTCATCTGCATGATCACTTGGAGTGTGGCAGCCTCTAGGCAATCATAAGCAAATGTTTAAAGAAGTTAAAGCATGTGTAATCAAGCTGGAGCACTGGAATGGAGGCAGGTTGGGGAAAGAGCCTCTTCCAGAAACAGTTGTCAAGGGATTGGAATTGTGATTATACCCCGTTGGCTCATAGACCCCTCTGCTGATGGAGGTTATCTATAAATCTGATACTTCTTATCCTAAGTCCCTCTAGTTGAGCGGTAAGATGATCATGGAGAGCTCAGTGGTTTTGAAGGACAATTTTAGCTAAGGAATTTAAAGAGTCCTGCTGAACTAATTTTTCCTTAATGTACCGTAACAGTGGTCTGCTACCATTGTAGCTGGAAACTGCCCGAAGGGGTCAGCAATTAGAGCTCCTTCTTATGTCTAGCTTTGGTTACTATAGTATTGTTTTCATACATCTTTTGGTTATCCTCTTCTGGTGGGTGTTCAAGATCAAGTTAAAGTGAGACGTGTGTTACATCAAAATTAACCTCTTGCTGTCTGTCAAGGTCAGTTAAGTCTCCTCAGGCATTGCTTTTGGAACCAGGTACAGAGAGCCTCGGCTCATCACCGTCAGCAGTCTGTCTAGATCAGGGTCTTGCTTGGTCATGTCACTTTCTGTGAGAGCATGGGAGACTTTTCCCTCTTTCATGACCCTCTTTTGTCACACATTGTACATTGGTTGATTCCTGTCCTGTGGAGGCTGGCAGTCTCTGTGCTTAGGAGGCTGGGTGGCTCACTGAAGTTGTAAGACTTTGTAGTAAATGTTCTCTCAGGTTCTGGGTTCTTGTTAACCTTGGAGAGCCAAGGCTACCGTCTTAGCCTAGTTACCTTTCTAGTTTTATTTATTTATTTTTAATTTTTACATCTTTGGTTGTTGCTGGGTCTCACTGTGCATCTCAGACTTGTGGTGATCCTCCTGCTTTCAGCCTCCCCAGCACTGGGATTACAGATGTGCACTACCACACCTAGTCTCTAGTCTCTGGCCAGCTCATCCTGCCGTGGGGGTGGGGCTGGAGTGGCATGTGGTACCAGAGAGTTCCCCTAGCTTGCCTAAGCAGGCACTTTAGTCCACTGAGCTATGTCGCTGGCCCCCTACCTTTCTAGTTTTCATCTCCAAACTTCAGTTGTTGAACATCCAAAAGAGCAGATCTGTTATATCAATATTGCAGTGGGAGCAGTGAGCTTCACTATTATAATCTCATCTGATTATCATGCACTTTGAAATATAAAGTGCAGTTGGCAGACTTATTCCTTACCAACCATGCTTGTTTTAGTAGATGAATTCATGCAATATCTTTTTTTTTTTTTTTTTTTTTTTTTTTGGCGGGACTGGGGATTGAACTCAGGCCCTTATTCTACTGAGCTATTTCCCTGGCCCCCATGTAGTATCTTAACAGACCAGAGTTATATAGCTTTACAGAGAAAATTAGAAATCAAAAGCTGCATTCAGTATTTCAGCATGACAATCATGATGACATTATCTGTCAAAACCCTTAACTGTCCACCTTAGGAGAGAGTAGCATTTGTAGTCAGACATCTCTATCTCATCACAATACATAAATTACACAATTCTCATCTGATTTGTTATCTTTCGATAGGATGCCATGCATGGAGAACGCACTTGTCTATAAATGTACCTCAGAAGTTTATAATGGCTAGCCTTTAATTTTTAGTGTGTGACATTATTTGAACTGCTTGGTGCCTGAGCATCTCTCAGTGTAGTGACACACATTACATCCACACCACATAAGTTCTAAAAAAAAACATCATTTGGCTGAGGCAGGAGGATCGTTGTGAGTTTGAGATCAGCCTGGGCTACAAAAGTGAGCTCAAGGCCTGCCTGAACTGCGTAGTGAGACCCTGTCTCAAAAAGACAAAAAATTAATTAAGTTGAATTAAAAACCATCATTTGATGGTGGTCTCATGTTGGTTTGACATGTACCTCTTTTTATATATATATATATATATATATATATATATTGGCCAGCTCATCCTGCCCTGGGGGTGGGGCCGGTGCAGCATGTGGTGCTGGGGATAGAACTGCGGTGCCTGCGGTTGCCTAAGCTTTCCTAAGCAGGTGCTTTAGACCGCTGAGCCATCTTGCCAGCCAACTTTTCCTTTTTTTTTTTTTTTTTTTTGTGAAACCGAGGATTGAACTCGAGACCTTGCACTTGCCAGGCAGGCACCTGTGCCCCTGAGCTGTCTCCCCAGCCCCCTGACATGTACCTCTTAACACAAGTGGCTGGAGCTCAAGAGAACTGCAGATATCTGAGTTGAGGAAAAAGTTATCACCATAAACCAAGTTTTACATTTTAGAAGACCTATACACCTGGAAGAAATGAATATATTTAGTATACCATGAGATTAGCAATAATGAATGTCATAGCTATATGGAATCCTTTATCTCTTAATATAGTTTTGTACCAAGAGCATCTTCTAATAAAATTATTGGTTTAGGGCTGACCAAATAGCTCAGCAGATTAAAGCACCTGCAAGCAGGTGCAGGGGCCAGGGGTTCAATTCCCAGGCCTGCTCTGCTGTCCCTACCCCCAGGGTGCACTGAGATGGCAATTAAGACTGGGCATAGTGGCACAAGCCTGTAATCCCAGCTCTTGGGAGGCTGTAAACAGGTGGTTCACTATGAGTCTGATCTAGTAGTGAGACCCTCAACCCCTATAGACCCTTCCCTAAAATACAAAATAAAAAATAAAATTATTGGTTTATCTACAGAAAATTTAACCTTTTGATGTTAACCAATGTGAACATATTACAGTAATATGTTTAGCGGGGCCCGGAAGATAACTCAGGGACACAAATGCCTGCCTGGCAAGTGCAAGGTCCTGAGTTCAATCCCCGGTTCCACAAAAAAAAAAAAATGTTTAGCAATGTTTCCAGGCACCCGCTCCTTTATTCACGAAGAGGAGTCCTGTCCAGCAGTTTCCATAAGCTTAATGGGCCCCTATTTAGTTATCTTAATTTCTCAGATAAGCTGTGAAAGCCAGAAAATAACACATTATTCTTTATTTATTTTATTTTTGTATGTATTTGCTACAGGGTCTCACTACACAGCACCGACTTGTAGTGATCTTCCTGTTTTCAGTCTCCCCAGCATTGGGATTACTGAGTGGCTGACTCAGTGCACCTGGGAGTGGAGCCGGGGCAGCATGTGGTGCTAGGAATTGAACCCTGGTTCCTGTGCTTGCCTAAGCTGGCGCTTAGTTTGCTGAGCTATCTCACCAGCTTTCAACACTTTTTTTTATTTTTTTATTTTTTTGAGACAGGGTCTCGATATACAGTTCAGGCTGGCCTTGAGCTCTCTCACCAGCCCCCTAAATCCAACACCTTTTTTTTTTTTTTTTTTTTTGTGGTACCAGGGATTGAACTCAGGCAGCCATAAGGTTTGCGGTACCAGGGATTGAACTCAGGCAGCCATAAGGTTTTTTTGTTTGCTTTTTGTGACCTGCCCAGCCCACCCTGGGGGTGGGGCTGGTGTGGCATGTGGTGCTGGGCTGTCAAACTGCAGTCCCTGTGCTTTTGCCTAAGCAGGCGCTTTAGACCACTGAGCTATCTTGCCAACCCCAGCTATAAGTATTGTAACCAGTCCTAAGTTGAACAGACAGACAAGCACACATAAAGCAGTTGTTAGTTGGCCAGAGTGCACTCTGATGTATTTGTCCAAGTTGAATTATAATAACCCTTTTACAGTTTTTAAGTTTGTAACTATAAATAGACTCATCAGGCCAATTAACAGAGATCTTTTATAATAAGAACCAGAAGAAATAAAAATGTTCTACATCTGTGAAAGCAAGGACAGTTTTAAGACAGGCCTGGGGCTCATGGTCTATCTAACTGGAATGCCCAGCTATCCAGGCTTTTCATTGTTGCTTTGATAGCTTTAGTAGTTTGACAGTCACAGTTGATAGCCAGAACTGCTGTTTTGATAGCCACATATATTGAACTCATAAGGTTCCCTCAGTGAACTTATCTGTGCTATAAAAATGAGACAGTCTATCGGGGCATAGTCATGCATGCCTGTAATCCCAGCACTTGGGAGGCTGAGGCCGGAGGATTGGTGGGAGTTTGAGACCAGCCTAGGCTACAGAAGTGAGCTCAAGGCCAGCCTGAGCTGCATAGCAAGTCCCTGTCTCAAAAAGACAGAAACAAAAACAAAAAACAGTCTGTCCTGTGCTACAAAAACCTGTCAGTTGGGTCTGGTGGCACACACCTGAAAGCCTAGCACTTGGGAGGCTGCAGCAGAAGGATCGGTGAGTTCAAGGCCAGCCTGAACTGTCTAGTTCTGCAGAAAAAACAAAAAGTAAAATAATAATAATAATAATAATAATAATAATAATAATAATA
>PVKN010008196.1:0-25452 GCA_004027915.1 Capromys pilorides
GAGGCTCACAAAGGTAGGAGGTGGAAAAGGAGTGCAATGCACCCAACTCCTAGTCAGAGGTCTTCCCCCCACACGTTTGCTAGCTCACTCCAAGCCTCAGCCACCTCCCAAGCCTCAGCCACCTCCCGAGCCTCAGCCACCTAATCGGGCAGATACCAAGGTGGCACAGGACAGCTTCAACCTTGGTCAAATTATTTATTTCCTCCAGCTAATGTGAGTCTGAATCAACCAGATCAGTCTGGGTCAAGCACTGCTGCTTAGTAAGGTCAATCAGGATGATGTGAGGCGAGTGAGGTGAACGCTCTCTGCAGGGCTCATTTCCTGGTCAAGAAAGCCAGCATGCAAAAGAGGACCTGGATCCAAGCTGCACAGGAACAGGCCTGCGGCCTCAGGCAGTGCTTTGGCTATGGGAGATCTCCCATAAACAGGCCACGTTTTGTAAAGAAGTGAACCAGGTGTGGTGGCTAGTGCCTGTAATTCCAGTGCTCCTGTAATCCCAGCACTCAGAAGGATGAGGCAGGAAGCGAGACCCTGTCTCAAAAAAAAAAAAAAACAAAAGAGCAAGGAAGTAAATACAAGGAGGCTGAAAAGGAAGAAAGATAAGCAAGAAAAAAAAAAGGGGAAATGCTATGCTGAGCTCCCAGGGCAGGGAGCAGCACGGAATGTGTGGAACCCAGAAGCTCAGCCATCTTCAAAGAAAGGACAGGCCGGAGGGGAGGCCAAGCAACTGAGCAGCATATGGTTAGAAAGGGGCCTGAATGCCAGGGGCCTAGATGCCAGGGGAAAACACACATGGCATAGCCTCTCAGGCGAGACAGCCTCATGGCTTTAAGCCCAGCCTGCCTCGGGGAGTACAGCCTGAAGGACAAAACCGCTGGTAGACATGATACTTGAGCAGCGCCATGATCGGGTGTCGCAGAGACTCGGTACTTGGCCGCCAAGGGCTTGTTATGGTGGGCTGTGCCGAGCGAGGGTTCCCTCACAGCCTAGTGCTCTGGGGTGTGTGCAGTCTTCCTCCTGGGCTTCCCTGGGTGAGATCAACATTCAGCAGACAGAAATAACCACGGAACCACTAGCAAGAGCAGGCAAAGTTGAGAGCTCTGCTGGCACTACGCTTGTGGAAATGAAGGCCCAAGACATGGGCAGCCGCCACCATCCTCTGGCAGGAAAGGGGCACGCTGCTGTGAATCGTCCTCAGCGAGGGCCAGACCATCACCTGCAGCAGCAGCCCTGCCAGGGGTGAGGACCACAGGAGAGCGGGGACTACAAGGGCTGCACAGGCCTCTCTGGTGAGCCCAACTCTCCCTGTGCCCTGCCCCCTCAGTGACAGCCACTAACAAATCTCAAGGCTCCAATGCTGCCAGTACCTGTCACATGGAAGCTGCTCTTAAAAGACACAGCACAGCTCTAAACTCCAAGGATGAGAAAGTCTGTCTTTGGTAATACTGGTTCTCATCACATCAGAAACGGCCTGAACCAGTTTCCTGTGGCTGCCATCACAAACCCCACAAATACTGCAACTCAACACACCATAAATTTACC
The DNA here is from genome assembly GCA_004027915.1 of Capromys pilorides. Lineage (NCBI taxonomy): Eukaryota > Metazoa > Chordata > Mammalia > Rodentia > Capromyidae > Capromys > Capromys pilorides. The sequence continues at coordinate 1,543 of PVKN010008196.1, forward strand.
TTCTTAGCTCTGGAGGGCAGAACAGGGAAATCAAGGCACTGGCAGGGCATGCAGTCTGCAAAGTCTCTAGAGGAGGATCCTTTCATGGCACTTTTAGCTTCTGGCAATCGCCAGCAGCCCTGACTTCCCTTGACGCACAAACACAGCATTCCAGTCTCTGCTGCTGTCTGTCCCGGGCCATCTTCCCAAATCTGTGTCTGTGGGCACATTTCGCTCAGCTTAGGAGCATGCCAACTCTTGAATCAGGGCCTTCCCTAGTCCATACAACCTCATCCTAACTTGATTACTTCTGCAAAGACCATAATTCTAAATAAGGGTGCGTTTGCTGGTGCTTGACAGCCATGAATTTAGGGACTGTTTACCTCAATACAAAGACAATCTACCGAGACACACAGTCTTCAATCCAAGGATTTATTCATAGTTATAACCTGACACAGAGCTCATGCATCTCACCTAATTGTTAAAAACTAGAGTTCAGAATGAAGAGAAACAACTATCTAAAGAGCTTAAAGCAACACAAGTCACAGTACTGCATGGCCCCTTTTCCCTGGATTCTGTGTTCCAGAACACTTGTCTTGTGTTGCTTCGTAGACCTCTTGTCCACCTCCACTCCAGAATCTTCACCTCCTCCTGAACCCTGACATGGGTTTTGATGAACGCTCAAATTATTCAAGCAAGCCCCTTCCTAGCAGAGAAAAGGTTCTCCAGCCTCCTTTGACAATGCCCTCACCCTCTGAGTCACTGTCTAGACAGTCACTCACTCACCCCTGCTAACTCCTGACCACTCTGAAGAGTGCGCAGTGAACTCAAAACTTCACGCTTCTACCACTTGCTCAAGAGCCTGCTGCTAAACACAGGACACAGGAGCACAACCCACTGTAATGTGCTGAGGAATGATTCTACTTAAGTGATTTTAATATCACGATTTTTAATTTTCCGTGCCTCAGGCTTCAGTTTCAGGGCCAAAAAAAAAAAATGTTTTGAAATCCCCGAGCATGCTTGTCTCTACTCTGCTGCCACTAGCCTCTGATTTTACCCCAGGTATTTTCCATGTAATGTCTCCTCATTCCCTAGGGTCACAGGGCTCAGGGCCACAACAATCAGTGTAGGGCTCTGCTGCTGCACAGCTTCCAGGCTGCACCCAGGTGTCTAATTTGTTGATTTTTTTAAATACATCTTTTTAATTTGCTTCTCGCTGCTGACACATTGGAGTTGGTCCTGAGGCCAGCAAGTGGGAACGTGGCAATTCACAGGGTGCATCCAACCCTCTTCCGCGCTCAGGGCACAAGCAACAGCTCACAACGACAACGAGAAGACGAGGTAAGTGGCTCGAAGCCCTCTGCACAAAGCGACGTCCCCAGCAGGCGCAGCCTCGCCCGGACAGTTTCTTGACTCCGCCAAACTCTCCAGGGCACAACCCGAATCAGTTTCCTTCAGCCTCCCCAGAGAGCAGAGGAGCTAGCAGCAGGCAGAGGGCCAGCTCCGGAGAAACTTGTGGCTGCGCGTTCTCCCGGCAAGCTTTGCAACTGCATGCGGCCACTGTCACCTCCCAGACCCCCGCTCCGGCTCCGAGAGCCTCCTGCACCCCTCACATCGCTCAGCAGTCCCTTCCGCGCCCAGGTTCCCATCCTCAAGGCCCAGATCCCCCACCCTAAGACTCTGACTCCACCCCCAGCCCAGCGGGCAGACGCAGCCACCTGACCTCTGACCCCTGACCCTGACCTGGCTCGCGGTGTCACACCCACCTGCCCGGGACCTTGCTGGTACTGCGCTTCCAGAACTGCTTCCTGGCCCCATCGCTGGCCATGGCAGCTCCTCATCCCTCAGGCCCAAGACCCCGACACCCTGAGTGCGGCTGTCCAGCCCCAGCTGCCCTTTCCGGGTGGCCCCTCCGAAATCCCGGGACTCTAGAGTACAGCCCTCAGAGCTTCTTCCGCCTCCTCCCGGAAGTTGTGCCTCCGCTGGCCCGGAAGTCCCGCCTCCGCCCCGGCGTGCGTCACTAAAGGGCGACGCCAGGCTGTTTGTGTCAAGACTGAGCCACGGAAGAAGCGTCGTTGTTCTGGGTCTTGCGGTCCACAGTGACGTGGAGTGCATCCGAGGGCTTCAGGAAGGCTTCCCCGTCAGAAAGGCGAGCGCGGAGGCGGAAGGGATGCGCTTGGCACGCGGCTGGCCGGACTGCGAGGTGCTTCGCGCTGGACAGTTCTTCGAGGACTTGGCGAGGAAGTATGATGTTTTACATCGAAAATGTGTTGAATAATACCATGGATTCCTGGGGTTGCAAAGACTATTGTGTTGAAACCGTCCACATTTATTTACTGTTTTTCACGTTAGTGTGGATTTATTTTCGTATTCCTTCTAATAAAATACACTTTGATTTTTTTTCTTTTAAGGATGTTTGGCAGTCTTTCAGTATGAATAACTTCAACAATTTTTCAAGTATTATCTGTTCACGTTGCTGCCAGAAGATTTAAAATACATAAACGATTTGTGTAAACATTTCCATGGCCTTGGCCCGAAGACAGCGAGGAGAGGGACTGGCTTTTAAAGCACAATTTAATTATTTTCTTGAATGTAAAACAAGTGCCCCACTGCTGAGCCACACCCCAGCGCCTGAGTGTATCCCCGGATTGTGGCTACTTAATGTGTATTGTTTCAGTCACGTGCCAACCATGTTTTTGGTACACAGCAAAGTGAATGACTCAGGGCTCTCATAGCTCGTCAGTGGTGAGAGCGGGTCCCCTGTGGCCCCTTGTATGCCCCACAGGATGCTTGCCTCGCCATGTTCCCTGCCCCTACTTTCAGTTTCTCCGAGGTGCTGCCAGGCGGAGCCTGTGTCCATCTAACCCGGGCGAAGCCGCAGACGCAGCTCCTCACACAGGAGCCTTTACAAGTGCTTGGCACATAGGTGGCAACCTGTGTACAGTCTTCCCTTTCGCCCCAGGAAACGCCTTAGAAACTCCCCAGGAATCTCTGCAGGGCCATCTCAAGGGCCCTCTGGGTCCTTGGGGCTGCTTTCCAGCGTAGCCTCAGAAGCGCTCCTGAAACCCTGGACACAGTTTCCAGAGACCCTGTTAACAATGGATCTACAGGACCATTTCCTGATGTGCCCAGGAACTGTGTATCCTGCAATTCTAGAAGGACCTCAGCGACACTTCCTGACTGTAGCCCCTCCCCAGACATAGGCTCCTAGTGGCCTGAGGGATCCCTACAGGCTCCAGTAGGGACCTTGTTCTCTCCAGCTCTGGCTGACTGATTGCAAGAATTGGAGAGCAATCTAGGCATGGTGGTGCATGTCTATAACCCCAGCACTTGGGAGGCTGAGGCTGGAGAATCTTTGTGAGTTCCAAACTAGCGTGGGCTACAAAGTGAACTCAAAGCCAGCCTGAACTATATAGTGAGACCCTGTCTCAAAAAAAAAAAAAAAAAAAAAAAAAAAAATCAGTGCTTGAGGAGCCAGATGCAGGTCTAAGACACCGGAAGCAGAAAAGAAAAGCTCAAAAGAGTTTAAAGGAAACATTAAACACTGGCAGCCACGTGACTGATTACTTGTGATCATGTCGTAGAGTTATTTGGTTCTCGCAGTTTACCACTGACTTCCCTACCTACTGTCTCATAGATGGTTTTGCTGAAAATCTCGCAGCAAGGCTAAGCACTGATAAGTGACATCCACGGGCCTGAGAAGGGAGCCTGTTTGCAGTGTGAGTTTGGACATGTTGGGTTCAAGGGAAAAGACGTTAGGTCTCAGCCAGCACTACATTAGAAGATGCATTTAGCCATGAATGAAGACGGGAACTAAACAGGAAGCCAGAGAACAGATGAAGAGCAGGTTGATGTCGTGAGTAATGCAGGGTTACAAAGACAAAGCCAAGACAGAGCAGTCGATGGAAATGGATTTGGCCAAGGGACAGACAGGATTCAGAGAGAGTCTGCGACACAGCCAGGCTTGGAAGCTAAAGTAATACAGGTGTGGACTGCAGGACTGGGCCGTGTGCAGGAGTCGCAGGGCAGATGCACACCTCACGCAGGTGATGGGTAGGTGCCATTTTCTTTGTGCGTTTATACAACCATTTATTTATGTTGGCAGCGGCCTCTCCTGTATTCCCCAAGCTGGTCACAAACTGCTTGCGCTCAAGTGCTCTTCCCCCTGGGACTGAGAAGAGAGGGACACTCTGGAGTGGGTGGGCAGGAGCATGAGTGACTGACGGGATGGTAGGGGTGAGAAAGCAGGCCGCCAGACCAGCCCCGGGGCGGAAGCTGTCAGCTGGGAGCCAGCATGTGTTGAGGGTCCCTTTGCCTGTGTGTGCCTTGTGGGGGAGAGGTCCACACTGGCAGAGAATGAAGCCAGCCCCATAAAGTAGCAAGGAAAAGACAAAAAAAAAAAAAAAAAAAAAAAAAAAAAAGGAGGGACAATAGCCTTAAGACCCAAAATCTGTCCCTGCAGCTCAAAAAGCTGAGCCAGGACGTGCACAGATCTGAGCCCAACCTGTGGGCCTTGCTGAGACTGCATCTTGAAACCTGAGAAAAAGGACGGGGATGTAGCTCAGCATAGAGGTTCTGGGCTGGAGTTCAATCCCAGGACTGAAGGCAGAAGAAGCCCCTGGGTCCCAGGGCACCTGAGCCCAGCTGCCCCTCTTTCGTGTGCCAGAAGTTGTACTGCTGCATGGTAGTAGCTATAGGAGAGCCCACCAGGACCCAGAGGCCAATTTCAGATGTCCTCAGAGACCACAGCTATGAAAGCTGGACAGGTCCAGCCTATGACACGAACCAGAGCCCACAATGGCTCAGCAAGTGTGGAGATAACAAGACCCAGACCGCCCTTTGGGTTTCTCTCAACACCCACACTTCCAGCCAGCAGCAGGGAGGATGCATGAGGAGGTTGCGGGCAAGGCTGAGCTCAGAAAAGCCAGAGAAGTCCCAGTGACACCACCCACAGTGAAAAGGGACCAGGAGGCCTGGGAGGGAGGTGTGGTTGTGGGAGAGCAAGGTGGAGACTGGCAGAGAAGTGTGGTGAGCTGCATGCAGGAGGCTGGATTCAATCTTAAAGGTGAGAAAGTGGCTGAGCAGGGTGTGTGTGCCAGTAATCCCAGTTACCCAGGAGGCTGAGGCAAGAGGATTGCCAGCCTGTGCAATGTAGTGAGATCCTGTCTCAAAATAAGGGTAGTCTGGCATGGTGGTGCATAACAGTGGTACTAGAACTTGGGCAGCTGAGGCAGGAGGGCTCCCGAGTTCAAGGCCAGCCTGGGCTGCATTGTGAGTTCAAGACCAACCTGGAATACATAGTGAGACCAGGTCTAAATAAATAAATGGGCTGAGGATAGAGCACAGAGGTAGCACCCTGCCTCACCTATGCTCGCTCCTGGGTTTGAGTCCCAGGATAATGCATACATACATACAGAAGCCAAGAGTAGGGGTGTAGTCGGGCGTGGGGGCGCACTCTCGGGAAGTCGAGGCAGGAAGATCATAAGTTGGACCTCACCCTGGGCAACTTAGTAAGACACTGCCTCAAAAGAGAATAACATATGGGGGAGGTGCTGGGAAAAGTGGGGCGGGGAAGAGGAGCGCACACAGCAGGAAGAGCTCCGCCTGGGTGCTGGGCTAGGTGGATCCTGTGGGAAGAATGGGGCCCCCACAGCCTGGGCTGCAGCCCGGACAGCACCCTTGGGTACCGCAGATTAGAGACACAGGCCAGGGGAGAGCCAGGGGACCTGCAGGAGAGGGTGGGGGCAGGGAGGGGAAGCGCCACCACCACCCTCAGGATTTTGCTACTTGCCGAGTCAGGCCCTGCAGCTCCTGAAGGGAGGGACACCCGGGGGTGTGGACGGCCTGCCTGGCACAGGCTGGCCAAGGACGGAGAGGAGGTAGCCGCCTGCAAGGCACCCCAGCTGCTCTCTGCAGGCGCCTCAGCAGGACTCAGTTACCTCTGTGGAAAACCATGAACCTGAGGTGCAGGCACTGGGGTCCTCGACCCTAGAGCCAGACCTTTCGGGTCCCAGTCTTGCTGCCAGACTGGGGTAGGCGTTCACCTCACTAGGCCTCCATTTCCCTGCTGTTGGGGGGAAGGGGGACTCAAGGTCACAGTGGGTGACACTCAGAAGGCACTGGGCCACGGGTCAGAGTGGCTCTTTACAGTCCTAAGCCCCAGTACATGGCACAAGCATAAATCTAGAATCCCGTCTTCAGTCACTGAGCTCCAAGGCCACAGCAACAAGCCATGTCACCCTCTACTTGGCGTCACCCTCCTGCTTCCAGGGACCAGAGGTGTGGTTGGGTCCTCTGAGCAGGGGAGGCAGCTGCCTGAGAAGCTGTCTCCCCTGGAGGGAGAGGGGGGTGAGAGACACACGCCCTACTGGGGAGGCAGCCTAGATGGCCACCGTCCCACCACTACTCTTGCAGATCTCAGGCTTGTCTTCCCCGCTGTTGTGTCTCCTAGCTGCCTCTAGGTGGCACCTGTGGAGCAAAGCCCTGGGTCCCCAGCAGCCCGGGTGTCTGGGCAGCCCAGGGGCACCTGGTGAATAAGCTGCTCTTGGTTTTTTGTTTTTTGGTTTTTTTGTTACGTTTTGTTGTGCCTTTTGGTGCCAGGAATCCAACTCAGGGCACACCTGCAGTCCCTGCCCACTGGGAGACTGAGGCGAGGAGGATCACAAGCTTGAGCCTAGCCTGGGCAGCTCAACAACTTAGCAAAACCCTGTCTCCAAAACACAAAATGAAGTCTGGGGATGCAGCTCAGTGTGAAAGCACTGGGTCCAATCCCCAGTACCACAATAAGTCAGCAAAGGTTAACAACAGTTGTAGGAAGAGTGGGTCCCCATGGGAAGGCTCAAGGCCCAAGCTCATGCCGTTCCTGGTGCAGCAGTGATGGGAGGAGAGGGAAGAAGGCAGCAGGAAGCAGCCTGGGCACATCCAGAGCCCTGGGACTCGGCTCTGCCACTGTGAAGAGGGGCTTAAAGCACTTCCTTGCCAAAAGAGCCCAAAGGCTCCTCGAGGGGAAGGGACGTGGGTGTGGGCTACAACCCTCTCGCTCTTTGAGCTGGGCTGAGCCCTGGGCTCAGAGCTCCTGTCTGCAGCTGTTGTCCTCGGTCCCAGCAGAGACGGCCTGGGGCACCGGGCCCAGACCGAGGATGCAGGTGTGCAGCTGGCAGAGCACCTGTGAGCCGCGCCCTGCCAGCCCTTCGGTTTCCTGGTTTCCTCGTTGGCTCCTGTCAGCCACTGACCCTAGACACCTTTTCACGGCTGCCTGCCTCAGCCATACCTGTCCTGCCCAAACCAAAGGTGCGGCCCTGACTCCCAGCTTGGCCCCTCAGGGCTGTCCATGCATGCCTTCGTCTTCCTCACTACCCAGGACTCTGTGCTGTCTCTTAACGCTCCCCGTACTTTGAACCACAGCTGATGCCCTCTTCCCAGGAGTCATCCACAACCCCTGTGTTCTGAGTCCTTTAAAGCCCTACAAGTGCCAAGCATGAGGGCACACCACTGCCTTCCCAGCATGCAGGAGGCTGTGGCAGGAGGGTCTTTGTGAGTTTAAGGACAGCCTGGCTATATAGTGAGTTCAAGACAAAACTAGACGATATAATGATACCTTGTCTCAAAAAACAAAAAGTGGGGGGTGTTGGCACAGATCTGTAATCTTAGCACTGAGGCAGGAGGATCATTGTGAGTTCAAGACCAACCTGGGCTACAAAGTGACCTCAAGGCCAGCCTGACTACATAGTGAGACCCTGTCTCAAAAAAGAAAAGAAAAAGTGAATAAATAAAAAGATGGGTAAAAGGTCCATGCCCAGGAGACCTCCAGCTCCATCCAGCCTTGGGGTTCAGCCCTCCAGGAGCTGTGGCAGGGCTAAGTCATCACACCCAAGAGTGACAGGGTGGGCATGGACGGTGGATAGGAACTGGGAACTGAGCATTCTGGGAAAGTGTTCCTGAGGGCCTGGGTGCCGACCCCAGCACAGGATGATGTCTGAGCTTCCCTTCCCTGTACCGTCTACCCTCCTCTTGGAGACCTGTCCCTGGAACCCTAGCACCACATCTTCTGGACATCAACCCACATCCTCATTCCCAGGGGGATCAAGGTGTTGTGTCGCCCACTGTGAATCTGGAAACATCGTGAGCAGCCAGAGGCCAGGGGTAAGGTGGCCCCAATTCCGCATGGCCCCAGGCAGGTCCCGGCCCCTCCCTAGGCTTCACTGTCCCCCCCTGTAAGGTAGGGATACAGCCGATATCCTGCACACTTTGTATCCCCTAAAGATGCAGAGGCACTACTTAGGAAGCTGCATGGCTGAGATAGAAGCAAGGGTCTCCAGTGTCAGGGCCTGGGACTTCATTAGCACCGGGCAGGCGGGGCACCTGCATGCACAGCTGGCCTCCCCCTCCTGCTCCTCCTCAGGGCCAGCCAAGCCTAGAGCACAGGGCTCCCCTGAGAATACCACAGCAGTCAGCACACGCAGCCTGAAGCCAGCCCGCTCCTCAGCTGCCCCTGATTGTGCACAGTGTCAGCTCCTGCCTCCTGTCCTGGGGGATCCCCATCCCTGTGGCCCAGGTCCTGGCACAGGGCAGTTTTGAGCTCCTCCCATGGCCCTGTGCTGAGGCAGTGACGCACTTCATGCCTGCCTTATCAGGGAGGAAGAGGGTGGGTGAAGAGAAAGGGCAATTATTTTCCACAAGAGTTGAGGCAGCAGACAAAGGAGCTCTGTGTACCTTGGGCCTTGTGCCTTGGCGCTTCCCACAAGCTGCACCCAGGGAAATCACAAGATGCATCCAGAAACAGTGGGCAGTCAGCTCTGGGTCTGGTGCTGGGACCCTCAGAGAGTTGGGCTGGTGGGCACTTAGATTTGGGCCCCCATACCCTTACTTTGCAGAGTGGCACAGCAGCTAGAGACCAATGATATCTTCAGGGCAGGGATGGACTCAGCCCCAGGCCCCTGATGCCCTGCCAAAGTCATTCCTGTTGCTTTTGGCAGAAGGGGATTAGAACCCAGGGCCTAGTGCATGCTGGGTAATGATTGCACCCCTGAGCTCCACTCTAACTCCTCTCTATAGCAGCAGCACAACCAGGTTCTACCAGGCTTTGTCAAGGCATCTACCACTCAGCTGGCCTCTAGGCTGGGGCAGTGAGCAGGTGGCCACCAGGCCCCAGGTACAAAGTGGCTTCAGGCCTAGACCCTTGCCTGCAAGTGGACAGATCACCCCCCGCCCATGTCCAGGTCCTTGGGGTGAGTGTGACACGTACAGGTGCCCATCTGAAATCTGCCCATACCCACGGAATCAGGTCTCTGAGAGTCTCTGCCTCCTGTCCCAGGCAGCCTCACCCTTAAGCTCCACACAAGCAAGAGGCAAAGCTAGTGTGTCCCCAGAGCCCCGCCCACCATGGAAGAAAATCACGTTGTGGAATTTTCCATATCCCAGGCAGGTTTCAGAGAGAAGCTGTGGCCCACTTGCGGCCCAGCTCACAATCTTGAGCAGCTGCTAATTGGTGCTGTGGTGCTGCTGTCCTATTTCTACTCCTGGCCTAAATGAGATCACCTGCCTGGTGCCACCAGAGACAAAGCCCAGAGAGGACAGCTCAGCGGCCAGACCTGGCTCCATGAGGACAGCTAGGGGACCAACAATATAAAACAAAAAGGTTTTCTGTCCTGATTACAGCCACCCACCTTGGGCAAGCATTCCCATAGTGATGGAGGCCAGACTCTGGACCTAGAGCCCACACAGAGTCTGCAGGGCCGGCTCTACAGCCGCTTCCATCTCCCCTACCGCAGCAGGCATCACTACTAGATCCATGATTTGCCTACCCCACCCCCATGGACGGGCAACTGGACAAGTCGCTAATGTTCAGTAGCTCACTTGAGGGAGAAAGGAAACAGATATAAATGGACTTTCTGCGGCAGACATCTGCAATTTGGGAATAGACTCAAGCAGGATGCATTAGTTCATAACCACAAGAGACAAGACACAGAAGTCGATCGCAGATCAAATGTTGAGCTTTGTGACTAAGGAGGCTCAGCTACACCCACAGCGAGGCTTCGCGCCACACCCACCAGGATGGCTTTGGCGAAGCGTGTAGGTAATAGCGAGTGTGGGCGAAAATGGCAGACACTGCAGCCCTTGTGCACTGCTGTGGAAATGTCCGTGATGCAGCTGCTTTGGAAAATGGCTCGGTTGTTCAAGAGCAATTACACCAAGTCCCTGCATGACTCAGCCATCCCTCCCTGGGGATGTGTGCCCATGAGCATTGAAAACATGTTCTTACAAAAACTCTTCTGTGATCGCTTGTATCTGGGGAAGCCACACAATGGAACAGGACTTGTCCATAGAAAATACAGTTTGTGCTGGGCGTGGTGGCGCATGCCTGTAATCCCAACAATCGGAGGCTGAGGCAGAAGGATCGCTGTGAGTTCCAGACCAGCCTGGATTACAAAAGTGAGCTCAAGGCCACCCTGAACTGCATAGCGAGACCCTGTCTCAAAAAAGACAAAAAAAAAAAAGAATAGTTCGTGCACACCCTGGAGGTGATGCTGGAGGCATGTCCCCAAGAGACGCTCCAAAATTCCCATTGGAACGAAATCCCCTTCCTGGTGGCATTAAGAGGTGGGCAGGGCCTTGGCAGAGTTTCCGGGAGACTAGGCTTCCTGATACAGCAGGGCAGGGGAGCCAAATGAGACCCTTCTGCGCTTCTGTTCTTCCACCATGTGAAGACACAGCATTCACCTTTCCACCTTCTGTCCTGCCATGTGAGACACCCAGACGGCACCATCTGTATGCCCCTCACCAAACAGGGAGCCGCCACTGCCTTTCTCTGTGATCTCCCCAGCACTAGAGCTAGGAGCAGATGATATTTGGTGGTGGCTGGGGAGACAGCTCGGCAGTCTAAGAGCCTGCTTGACAAGCACAAGGACCCGCACTCAATTCCTGGTACCACATGCTGTGCCAGCCCTACACTGAGCTGGCCACTGAAACTGGGCATGAGTCTCAGCACTGGAGAGGCTGAGACAGGAGGATCACTACGAGTCCAAGCTATGTAGCAAGACCCTGTACAAAAAAAAAAAAGACACTTGGCAAAAGAAGCCGGACACCAAAAGCCACATATTGCTGTGATCCATTTACATGAAGGCTCAGGGAATCCAGAGAGACAGCACATTGACAGTGGCCCTGCTTCCTTGAAGATAGATGAAAAGGCTCTGACCTGGTGGCAATGGCTCTGTAGCTCTCCAAGCCCGGGTGGACCGCATATGTCAAGTAAAGACTCGTGTGGCATGCGAATTGCTACACAGAGGCAGATGGAGGACAAGGCTTGGGCATTGGCCCTGGCCTGGCCACTTTGGCCAGCAGACTACCCTAGAGCCCTGTCAGCCTGGACTCCCTTAGCCCAGCAGTGCCCAGGCCCGTGCCCAGGCAGGCAGCCTGCACTCACACCCCAGCCTGAGGAGCGCCCCGGCGCCCCAAGAGCTGTTTCTGGCCCCTGCTCAGCTGTGCTAGGGTCCAGTGCAGCCACACCTAGGCCTCACACCCATTCTCTCGTCAGACTTCAGTCACCATGGCCTGTCCCTGCATGGTGACCTTTCAGGTCTAGCATGATTCCCATGGCTCTAAGCCAGTGGTCACAGACAGACCTCTGCCCTGCCTCTGGCTTTGTCATCCCGCACAGTTGTCCTGGGAAAGGTTTTCCATTTTGGGATCACATTAGCTGGCAATATTTAAAGAAAAAAATCACAAGGTTGACTGTCAGGCATGGTGGCACCCTCCTATAATCCAGCAGCCTCAGGAGGCTGAGGCAGGAGAATTGCTGTGAGTCTGATTCCAGCTGTCTCAAAAACGAAGTCATAAGGTTTTACATAAAAATGTGTGTTCCCAGTTTCTTTCAAAAGCCCTGGCAAACTGGCAACAAAAGCCCACGTGCCTGTGTGGCACCAAGCGACTGGGACGAGAAGCCATGTCTCCTTCCCGCAACGGAGGCTGTACGATCTGCCCCACCCCCCCACCAGGCCCTGTCTGTTTTGTGTCTCCATGCATAGCCCCTAGGGTAATCCCAGAAAGCAGGTTCCTAGTGGCCCCAGTCATGGGAAGGGGGACACAAGTGACCCTAGTGGGCCAGGGTTCCTTGATGGGGGTGGCGGAGGTTCTGAAACAGCGGTGCTGGCTGCGTGACTCTGAGCCCACTCAGCCACGAACTGCACACGTTGGGTCAGACCGCTTCCTCGGCTTGCCTGTGTTCGGGGGGCCCTCGCTCATTCATGCGACAGACATCTCATGGCTATCACAGCATGCCAGGCTCTGTGCTGGCTCCAGGGTCGCAAAAATGGACAAAACAAAGCCCAAAACCTTGACTCATAGGAAAATGGATGCACCATGAGTCCACACCATTTCAAGAAATAAACCAGACACACAAGCTAGAAGGCTGCGCGGCTTCTCGTACTTGAGAGACCTAAAATATGAAGAAAGGGCAAAATAATAGAGCAGTAATAGGAAATAGGAACATAGGTCTTTTGTAAAAGAAAAAGGTCAGAGAGGGAGGGAGGGTGAGGAGGACAAAAGAACTGGGGTGCCTTCTGCACAGGACCAACTTCCCATGCCGAACGTGGCCGTGAGGTACTGCAGACGCACGCTAATAAAAGTTAAAAAGAGACATGGCACGTGGTATCCCTGGCTTCCTGTTTTGCCACATGACCTCTCCCTAACACAGAAGTTCCCACCATGGGATACCCGGCTCTAACTTTAAGCAAATGCGGTGCCAGGCTCTGGGTCTCCAGAACTATGAGCTATGTAAACCTCCTTTCTTTATAAATTAAAAGAGACAAATCCCCAGCCTCAGCCTGCAGCTGCATGCGGGTCTCCCTGTCTATGCCAGGCTTGGCGGCCTCTTCCTGGTGCCTTCTGCCCCAGGCTTCTCTAGCCCCAGGTGTGTGGCACCTGCAAGGAAAGGACTTGGCACAGGTCCCCACAAGTGGGGCCCAGAAGGTGAGAGCCAGAGTGGCCAGTGCCAGGGTTGACCCCAGGACCCCGGAGTTGGGCTGCAGTGGTCAGCCCTGTGCTGTCACCATTCCCAATGTCTGTTAGGCTGAGACGCCAGCCACCAGGAGAGTCACCAGCTAGACCATGATACACAGAGGGAGGGGCCCTATCAGTAGTGCCTGTGAGGCCAGGATCACCAGCAGAGAAGGGTCACAAGGGGCCGGAAGGTGACGAATGCTTGGCTCCCAGATCATGCGCCAAGGCCAGGAGCCCACTGTGGCCAGAAGCAGGGCAGGTCTGGTGCCCACCTCCCACGCCTTGCTTGACCCTCCCCAGTTTTCAGTGAAGCCAAGCTGTACTTTGGATGTACACCTGGAATATGCCCGGATCTTCCAAAGGCTTAAATATTCACAACTCATACCTGCTGTGAATACATTTGCATATTCTGCATAAACACTCCACACCAGCAGCAAGGCCCTCTGCTGGTGGAGCCCACGTCATTCATTTGCTGGGCTCTCTCCACAGGAACTTCGCACTGTGACACCCTCATCCCGTTCTCTGCAGGTGTCACAATGTTGGCGCACAGCAGGGCCAAGTCAGCTGAGATTGGAAAAATGACTTTGCTTTGTCCTTTAGAAGTTTAAGCCCCGCATAAGGCCATAAGGCACAGCTCTGCAGCACAGCGCTTGTGCATTATGCAAGAAACCCTGGGTTTGATCCCCAGCACACACACACACACACACACACACACACACACACACACACACGAGCTACAGCCACTGGCCTCAGCTTCACTATCTGTAAAGGATGGTGGTACGAGGGAGCTGGGCTCCCCAACGTCACGTGGTCAGTACTATTCTCAGGGTGCAATTCCCAGTGTTACATTCAAGTTTCATTGCCTTCTCCACCCCGTTGCCAGTAAACTGCAGTGGGCAGGGTGGGGTGGAGCAGTCTGCCCTTCACTTCCAGGGTGTCCTGGCTGCTAGTCTTCTTGTCCTGGTGCCCTCTGGCAGCCATCACTCCCCAGCTACGCATTTAGTGCAGTCTTTCTTGAGGCTGCGGTGTTGTCTTCCGCCTTTTTCAAAGCTGATCACAATGATGCTCTAAGGTCACTACTAAGATTCCAGTTTCCACCGACTTGCACTTGTCCTTTTGGCTCATGCTAGCGTTTAGGGATTCAGTCCTTCTCTGTGCACAAAGCCTGCTGCTGGAGCGCAGGTCTGCACCTTGTCACCGCCCAGTCTAAGAGGATACCGCTTCCAACCTCCCTGTCTGTGTGACGCTGTGTCCACCTTCCCAGATGGTGTGTCTGGCTCCGAGCGCAGTGCCCTCCCACTCCCAGGGCGCCTGCCTCTGCCCACGCCCTCTGAATCAGCTCACCTGGCTCCTGGGCTTTCTGCTACTTCCTTACTAGCTTTTTTATAGGCCTCAAATATAAGCAGGCAAATAAAACATGCCCAGCAAGCTGTCTTGTCTTCCTTCCCCACCTTCAGATCGTGGCTCCTGGCTGTGCCCTGCAAGAACGGCCTCCATGTCCTCCCAGTGCTGCCTTCAGGCTCCGTGACAGGGATCCAGTCACGGAGCTCACCACACTGCACCCCCTGGGGCGGCCCTCCCCCTGAGCTGGGTATTGCAGCAGCCTCCACGCCCCACAGAAAATGCAGGTGACACTGTCCCAACATGCAGGGACGCCTCCCTGCGACCCCTCCAAGGTGACAGGCACACTCACTCCCTCACCAGGCACCTCCCTCCCAGCCAGCACCATCCTTGCGCCTGTCTGTCCATCTGAGTGACATGATAGCAGCTCTGTGTCCCAGGCCATGAAGCTGCAGGATCAGGAGGCCGGAGACCCTTCCTCCCGCCCCGAGTGCCTGAGTCCCACCGGGAGCTGACCTTTTCTCTCACAGGGCCATGTCCCCTCTGGGGATAGCAGGCCAGGGCCACTGTAGAACGCTCCCAGTGTACAGACTTCGGGCCAGTGTCCTCTTCCTTTGCAGTTCTGTGCCTTGCCCACAGGTCCCCCTAGGAGGACTGCAGGAGCGAATGCCCATGCCTAGCCAGCGCAGGGCACAGTGGCCCATCATGGCACTGGGTGACTCTGGCAGGTCTTGGAGCTTACCGGCTCAGACCACCCTGAGCCAAGCCTGGCCTGGGGGCCCTGGTCCTGGAATGATGCTGCTCTCTGACCCAGGAGTGCAGCGGCGTGATTGATCCCTGGCACCACCCTGGCACCCTTCCCTTTCAGTCCCACCTCACTCCCTCTGCCAGCTAGACCCAGCCCCTGGCACTGCCCTTGGGGCCAGCCCACCCTTCTGTCTGGACCCTGAGCCTTGCCAGATGGGTGATGAAGCCAGGTGGGGCTGCCCTATATGCCCATAAGGATGGACGCCTGTCATGTCCATGAGCCGAGCAGCAGTGTGCACAAGGGGCACTGGCTGGAGCTTTTGGCAGTGGTCATTCCAGAGCATCTGTGGCAGGCGGACCCCTGAGGCCCAAGGGAGCCTGGAGTGTCCACCCTGCTCATTTGCTTCTCTGTAACCTGCACAGGTCTGTTCTGTTCTGGGAGCCTTTGTCTTTTACAATTACTTCTGTAAAAATAAGTAAGGTGAGGATGTGCATTTTTATTTTGTTTTGATATTTCAGAGGGCCTCACTACATAGTCCACACTGACCTTGAACTCACTATATAACCCAAGCTGGCCTCCAACTCATGGTAATTCCCCTGCCTCGGCCTCCCTAGTCCTGGAATTACAGGTGTGTGCCTCCAGACCTGGCTTCCAGGACATTTCTCACAGGCAGTCAACTCTGACGGGCAGTGCTTGGAAGGTTCCTCCTAGGGGTGAAGGGTGCACTAAGCTGGGTCCCCTCCCCCACCCAGCAGAGTCCCAGTTCCTGATGTCACATGGTTGTGCTGACCCCATGGAGCAGGAAGCCAAGAGATAAGCAGGCAAAAGCATCCAGCACAGGACAGTGGGTCCAGGAAGGGGGGAGTAGAAGGCCTGGCAGGGGGGCACTGGGCATTAGGTGACAGCATGCGTAGTAGACAAGACCTCGGGGTCCCAGAAGTACCCTGCAAAGAGCCTGGACACCGAGGCACAGGATGCTCAACACAGCAGCAGGGCAGATATCCGGCCTGACATGCTTGGGGCACTAGGCCACTGGGCAGCAGTCCCAGCCTGGAAGCTGGGCACACGACAGGGGTAGGCGCAGGGCAGGGCCTGACTCACACGCGTCTGGTCCACCTTGCAGTGCAGGGCAGTGGGTCCAGCTGTGACCAGGACAGAGCAGAGGCAGGAAAGGCACCCCTGGTGTGACAGGGCCACAGGGAATGAAGTGGGTGAGAGTGAAGAAGACCTCCTGCTGTCTGACCCAGGGATCTTCCTGATTCAGCCTCTTAGGTGCTGGGACCACAGGCACATACCACCATGCTGTGCTCACACCAGCTTTCTTCCGGCCAGTTACCCTCACTCATCTCCCGACAAGCCCTGGGACCCGGCAAATAGGCCCTGCGTCTGTCCCTCCTAGTCCTACGCTCAGGCTTTGCCCTGTCCATGTGCAGAAGGTGAGTCCAGGTAAGGTGTGGCCTTCATCGGGCCACCCTGGCCCTGAGGCCTCACATCCCAGTTCTCACAGGCCAGGCTGTAGGATTGCTATCTCGATGCTGACAAATGCCACTTGCCACTGCCTTGGAACGTGGCCGCCCCTCTGTGCACCCTCTGCGCATGTGTCCTGGGATCTCCATGTGTCCAGAGGTTTTTTGGTGGAAGGGGTCACAGTTCAGGCCTGCTCACCAGGGGACACTTAGGACCCCACTAGTGTTCTGTGACCAATGTGGAGGACTGAAGCAGGCAGAGTCCTCTCTGGGCTCTCCAGTCTAGCTGGGGACAATCAACTGTGAGACCCCCAGCTCTCTGCCAAAGTGGCACTTAGGCATGAGACGGCCCCTCCAGCAAGCTTCCTAACCTACTGTGCCCCAGGGACCTACAGATCCCTACCCAGCCCACTGGAGAGACCAGCCAAAGGTCAGGCTCCTTTGGGTGCCCCCGCTCCGGGCACAGCTCCGCCCCCCATCCCCGCCCTGCGGCCCAGCAGCCCTCCTGCACCGCCTACCTCCTCCAGCCTCCTTGGCCTTGCGGGCAGGCGCCGTGCAGGAGAGGACAGCGGTCTCCACCTGCGGCCCCGGCCACAGCTGCACCCCTAGGTCCCCTCCTCCGACCTCTCGGCCTGCCCACAGCCCTTCTGCTGCCTCCGCAACCTCAGGCCCCTACGGGGTCCCCTGCTCCCCAGGGCCACTCCTTGGTGTCCTACTCGGAACCCTTCCGGGGTCGCCCGCCCCGGCCCCTCCTCCCCCCGCCCTCCCTTTGTCCCTGTCCCTCCCCTGCGTGCGCTGACGCAGGCCCTCCCGCCCCGCCCCGCCCCGCCCCGCCCCGCCGCGCTCGCCCGCACGGCCGGCCGCGGCCGTAACGGTCAGGCCCGCAAGACCCGCGATGGGGGCGCCGGAGTCGGCGGGGCCACTGCGCTCCGAGCTGTGGGTGAAGCAGCAGCGCTGCGCCGTGAGTCTGGAGCCCGCGCGCGCCCTGCTGCGCTGGTGGCGGAGCCCGGGGCCCGGCGCGGGTGAGTACGCAGCCGGACCTAGACAGGACCAGCCGGGCAGTGGACCTGGGGCCGCGAGGGGGGCGGGGGCGGCAGGGTGAGTACCGGGAGTGTGGGGTCCCTGGCGCTGCAGATGTCAGGGGCAGGTCCCACGGTTTCACACGCTGCACTCCGGTGACCAGTGACCCGATGACCGAGTCTGGAGGAGATGCCTGAGGGCCAGGGGAGAGGAAAGGGCCGATGATGGCCCATAAGCCCCACAGACCCGCAGGCGGGCCTCTGGCCCGTGTGAGTTTGGCCTCAGGTCAGGAAGCAGAGCCTGCCAGCCTGAGCCAGATTGGTTATGGGCGGAGGTAGGGGGCTGCCAGGAGCCACTCCGGGGTCGGTATACACAAGTACCAAACACGTAGGCCCAGAAGAAGCCCTGGCAGGCCGGGACCTCTATGGCAGAGAACTTGAGGAGGGGCGCCTGTCCAGTGGGGACAGGCCTGCTGCTTGGGGGTCACGTGGGCCACAGGTTAGCTCCGTGCCCTGTGGAGGACATCAGCGCTGGGAGAAGCACAGTTTAGATAAGCATAGCAATGACACACCTCACCTGGCACTGCGGCTGGGTTGGGACAGGGACACGCAGGCTGCCTCCTGCTGAGCTGTCTGATGGCAGAGAGGTGAGCAGGGGCAGATGATAGAGCTGCCATCTGAGCCTGCCAGGGAGCGGAGGCTTACAGGAAGGGGTGTCTGAGTGTGTTGGAGGCAGAGGCAGCCAGGACCCGCCAGTATGGGCAGTTTGATTCCATTCATTCCCTGTTGTGTAATTTGTGTTTTTGTTTTTGTGGTTGATTGTTGAGTGTTGGGGAAGGAGCCCAGGCCTACAGGCAGGCTGAGCCCAAGCTCTGCCACCGAGTTACACGCCCAGGCCCTGAAAGTTCT
This sequence comes from Capromys pilorides, assembly GCA_004027915.1. Taxonomy (NCBI): domain Eukaryota; kingdom Metazoa; phylum Chordata; class Mammalia; order Rodentia; family Capromyidae; genus Capromys; species Capromys pilorides. The sequence continues at coordinate 20,001 of PVKN010008196.1, forward strand.
TTTGAGGCCTGTCGGATCAGGCCAGGCGGAGTCATAGGCCTGGTTCAGGTGTAGGCCAAAGTCCCCGCAGCAGTAGAACGTTCTCCAGAGATGCAGGGATGAGCCTGTCTGATGGACCATATTCTCAGAAGGCTGGGATGGCATCCAGGCTGTGTACAGTGGCACTGACCAGAGGCCTGGAGAGACGGGAAGGAGCAGGTAATTACTGGGGGCAGCAGTGGTGGAGGTCAGGTTCCAGGGGCAGGGGTTCACAGTTTGGGAGGACTTTGATCTGAGGTGCTAGGGATTGAACCTAGAGCGTCCTTCGTGCTCCACAGGCACTATGGTGTGTGCCTCACCCTGGCCCCCAGATGCTTGTGGCCTCCCATGGGTGCTAGGGCCCATGGTGCTCTGTGATGCTGGATTGTCAGGTTGGGTGACGGTTAAGGGGCAGCCTCGGGTCTGTGCCCAGCCCTTGGTGGTTTTAGCTTGGGGTTAGCAGCGTTTGAGACCCTGTCACCCAGCAATGTCACCCTTCAGGGCCTGCTGCCCTGTTCTTGTCTCTCTGATGCCATCAGTACCTGGCCAGGCTGTTGCTTCACTGCACTCCACAGTGCACAGGCCCTCTAGGCTGGTCCATCCGGAGCTTCAGACTGGCTTGCCAGGATGGGGCTCCCTCCCCCACCCGGCGAGGTGGTGGGCCGGTCCTGGAACCATCCTGAGCTCTCTCTTAGCTGGGAAACACTGCATTGGGAACACAGACAGACAGCAGCCCCACTTGCTTGTTCCTCTTAACTTTGAAGCCCCCAGAGGAATCAGGCCACCATGTTCATGCTTGAAGTCAGTCAACTCCAATGAGAAGCCAGCTCACAGCACGTGTAGTTCAGTGCAGCTCCCACTCTGGCTGAGTGTGGATGGAGCTGGATAGGCTGGGGCTGGCCCGAGGTGGAAGGACCTCAAGAGCTGAAGGCATCCCTGGCCTCCCAGATGGGTGGGGGGGCACTGCACCTGCTGGAAGCTCCTAGAAAAGCTTCTGGAAGCTGAGAGCTGCTGGCTCCAGGGGTGCATGGAGTGCTACAGGATATGGACTGTGGACCAGAAGCCAGGTATCTGAAGGACAAAGTTTGTAGGCAGAGAGGGCTGAGCCAGCAGCACTGCCCAGCCTGGTCTATCGGAAGTAGGGCAGACCGAAAACAGGAAGCCGGGGGTGGGGTGGCTCCTAGAAGTGGATCACTAGCTGAACTGGAAATAGCGAAACCATAGCTGGGCTGTGCCCTGGTTGCAGTGAAGCACAATAAATAGGCTCTGGATTGGGCCAAGAGGCACGCCCCCTGTACATGTGCCTATGTGCATGCATGTGTACATGCGTGGGTGTATATGGGGGGGATTTGGTGTTCAGCAGTGGTATGCAGGTTTGGGCATCATGGTACACACCTGTAATCCAAGCACTTGGGAGGCTGAGGCAGGCGGATCACTGGTGCCTTTGTAAACTTTGTGCCCAGCACTCTCAAGCACTTAGCAGAATGAAGCATACCACACACGTTGGCTTGGTTTGGTTTGGTTTGTTTGGTTGTTGTTTTTTTTTCTTCTGTATGAGAGATTGAGCTTGTGCTTTTCAGGCAGGTGCTTATGCCAGAGCTACATCCTTGGCCCTGTTGTGGTTTTTGTTGAGACAGTGTCTCACTATGCAGCTCCTGCTGGCTTCAAACTTGAATTGGTCCTTCTGTCCTGAGTGGTGGGATTACAGACGTGGGCCACCGCGCACAGTTTAGGTCATAGATACTTTTGAAAAAAATCTTTCTGCTTACAAAATAATTGCTGGAGCTGGAGGCATTTGCAGCTCAGTGGTCGCTTGCTTGCCTGGCGTGCATGAGGCCCTGGGCTCCATCCGCTGTGCCACATACAAAGGAAAGGATTTCATACGATCTAGAGAGCAGATTTTAAAAAGCCATCTTTAGCATTACAATTGAGATATTATCAATACTTGTATTTATGTACCTGTAAATACATAAATGAAAGGGAAAATGCATCACAGAATGTTTTCCCAATTACTATTTACTCTTTTAAACTGTGATATTTTGTTTTTGATTTTTTAGACAGGCTCTTGCTATGCAGTTCAGGCTGTGGTTGAGCTCACTTTACAACCCAGGCTAGTCTTAAATTTGCAACGATCCTCCTGCCTCAGCCTCCTGTGTGCAGGGATGGTAGGTCCACATCACCAGGCCCAGCTAAAACTGATTATTTATTTATTTATTTATTTATTCCGGGATCAGGGTTCAAACTTATGACCTTACACTTGCCAGGCAGGCACTTGTGCCACGGAGCTATCTCCCCAGCCCCTTTAAAACTGATTTTATAAAGAACAATTTTACTGATTTTTTTTTTTTTTTTTTTTTTTTTTTTTTTTTTTTTTTTTTTTTTTTTTTTTTTTTTTTTTTTTTTTTTTTGAGTTAGAGTCTCACACTGGTCTCGAACTCACACTGATCCTTCTGCCTCAACCTCCCAAGTGCTGGGATTACAGGTGTGTGCCATCACACCCAGCAATTTTACTGATTTGTGTGCGGTAAAATGCCCATATTTTAAGGGCAGAGTTGGGTGAGCTTAGAGACCCATATACTCACGTAAGCATCACCCAGGCTGAGATGGACTCTGTGGCCGCACCACAGGGCCTCTCCAGTGTGGCTGTCTCTGCCCTTCTGGGTCCCTGGGTGGGTTTCATTCCACCCGTGTCCACTCACACTTCGTCCCAGGCAGCCACACAGTGTGTACACACTCTGCACCTGGCTCTGTTTGGTCTCAGTATTGTAATTAAGGTCTGTCAATGGTCTTCAGGCTGTTTGCAGCGAAAGGCTGTCATATATCAGGGACTTGGGCACTCAGGTCACGTGAGAAGCTGGGCCACGTGAGAAGCTGGGCCACGGGAGCGTATACTTGCAGAAATGTGTTTCCTTAGATGGATGTTGTGTAAGCCTTTGCATTGATTGGTAGTAGAAAGCTCTGGAAATCAGAGTGGATTAAAGACTTCCATGTAAAGTGAATTCTTACAAGGACTCAGAGGACAGAGTGGCATGTAGCTTGCATGCCTGCAGGTCAAGGCACCTCTCTCTGGACATCCATGAAGAAACAGCAGAGTCCTGTCTGCCTGCTCCCAGCCCAGTCTCCATCCAGAGTGCAGGTGACATTGGTGAGCAGGACTCTGGGTGCCCCTGCGAGGTCTCGGGCAGTAGTCCAGCCCGTGGCGTCTCTGCACACACTTGCCTTATTCAGATTGCAAGATTTAGCAGGAGTTGAACATCATGGTAAAACTTGTCACTCTCCTGCCTTGATTTTGGGGTTAACTTTGGTTCCCCTAAAGTAGGCACATGATCTGTGGAGATAGCTCAGTGGTCTAAGCACCTGTCTAGGTGAGCACAAGGACCAGGGTTTGATCCCCAGTACCTCATACTGTGCTGGCCCCACCCAGGCTGCTCGAGCTGGCCAGGCATGGGTAATCCTAGCAGTGGGGAGGCTGAAACAGGAGGATCACTACAAGTCCAGGCTGTGTAGTGAGACCCTGTACCAAATATAGAAAATTAAAAAAAAAAGAAAAAGAAAGTAGGTATGCAAACATTTTCTTAAAAGGCCTCACAGTGTCTGAGTCCTCGAGGGCTGTGTTACTGGGATTGTAGATATTCAACCTCGCTGTTTAAATGTTCAAGCAGCTGTGGACAGTCTGTAAACAAAAGGCTATGGCTTGGTGCCAATAAAACCTTATTTACAGCAGCAGCAGCTTCCTGGATTCAGGCTATGCACGGAAATTGCCAATCCTTGCTCCAGGGCAGTATTTGAGAGGAAAGAATAACAATGTGACTATAAAAGCTGCTCATCCAGGTGGCTAAAAATGTTTTGACTTGCCAAAAAGTAAAAAAGACTAAAAAGCCTTGGCCCTTGGGAAAGCTTGCTGCTGTCTGGAAACCTGCTGTGGGATTCTTGAGCCCAACTGCAGCAGGGGCCTGGGAGCAGAAGGCGGGTCGGGTGGGGCAGGCACCTCAGTGCGCGGCCCAGGCAGCGCTGGCCTTTGCAGGTTGAGCTTCAGTCTCAAACCCGCTTCGCTTCCGCCAACAATGTGTGCCCTCAGCTCAAGGGTGAGTGCAGGGAGGTGGCACAGTGTGCTGGCCTGGGTGCGTGGGGAGCCCCAGGCGGGATGCGTGCCCCACTGCCACTGCCTGGGCCTCTTCAGGAGCCTGGGCAGCTGCTCAACACTGGCGCCAAGTCCTGCGCGTTGGCTCCTGTTCTGTCCAGCTCTTCTGCCAGCTGCCCAGGTGGAATTGTGGGCTTATTTGTCTCCCTGCTTTCAAGTCTATCAGCTTTTGTTCCGTACACGATAGATGGCCAAAATAGACAGTGAGATGTTTACATTAAAAATTCATATTAGTACATCATAATAATTATCACTGTCATCGAAGACGTACTGCATTGTGTTCCTCCTTACTGCCCTGCCCCTTGGTTTGCACCCAGTCCCCCCTCAATCTTGTTTCTAGAGCAGTTCTGGGGTGCTCTATTGGGAGTGCCTTTAGGGGGTGATGAAAGTGCCAGCGGTGGCCGCCCTGCGCTGTTCAGCTGAAAGGCAGGCTGGTGTGGCTCCTCCTCCAGCCTGTCGGGGGCCCAGTGCACGTGGCTTCTGGCTCTGCCCCAACGTCAAAATGACCGTAGAGGGTTGGGGAGATAGCTCCGTGGCACAAGTGCCTGTTTGGCAAGTGCAAGGTCATGAGTTTGAACCCCTGTCCCACAAAAAAAAAAAAAAAAGACCATAGAAGGGAAGCATTTTGAGTAGATTCAGGACTTTGAAGCAGCTGCATAGGTGCTGTAGAAGCATTCAGGAAAGGGGACTCCAGAGCTGCTTCAGAAGGTTGGCAGGACATCATGGCTTCAAATGGGGCGCACGTGCTGAGGGCCAGTTCCTTGAAATGTGCCTTTTACTGTAATGCTTTTTTTTTTCCCCCCAGTCAGGGATCAAACCCGGGACCTTGCACTTGCCAGGCAGGTGCTTGTGCCTCTGAGCCATCTCCCCAGCCCTGCAATGCTTTCTAAAAATCTGAACGCTGACGGTGGGCCTTGCTCTCACCTTGTACCGTGCAGCTCTTCCTGGACCTCATGCTGGGGTCCCTGGTCTCTGCAGCCTTGGCCTCCGGGTGCACAGTGCGCTTTGGTCCGAACCCTCCCTTAGCTCCACGCAGCCCCCGCTTTCTCGGGCTCTCATTCGTCCCCCATCATCAAGCTGGAGGCGACCTCCTCTTGGCAGCGCCAGCCTGAATCTCGCAGTGTGGCTGTGGATATTAGGGACCTGCTTGTATCTTTTGCTTCTTTTCTTCTCGCTGCCTCCCTGTGCTTTGCTCAGCTGCTTCTTCTAGGCTTTGATCTTAGTTTTTCTGTGTAGTTTTAAATACCCCCTCCATCGCTTCTACTGCGGCCCCTGTCTGCTGTGCATCTGAGC